>JAPQRQ010000027.1:27348119-27367052 GCA_037367365.1 Apogon talboti
CGGGACAGAAGAGTAAAGGTACGCAGGATGTGACGCGGGTGGTTTTCAGGGATTAAATACGAGTTGACGGATGAAAGACAGGACTGAAGTGGAGGGATGGGAACCGGTAGGGAGGTGCGTAAACATGTACAATTGAGTAAATTTAAGATAAAACAGCCGATAATGGTTATTTGAACACTGGAAAGTATGGAAATAAGAGACAGTGTCTGGCTGCTAATGGGTTTTAGGGGAAATGGTGCTCGTGCGTGCGTGTCCGCCTGCCCATAGGCCCAGACAGCTGCAGTCAGTCTCGTTATCTCCACTGATTAAATATAGAGCAACAAATTACTTCCCTCTGATGTTTCTGCAGAACATGGGAGGCCATAATTACTGCGCTTTCTCCCTTTTCCATTCTGGCACCCTCCTGTTAGAGGGACGGGCCTACACACCGACACACACACACCGGGTTTACGCACACTTTGGGTCCTAAAATACACACATGAGACTGGGTAATTAGGATTATGACTGCAGACATAACACAATGGCAGGGAGATGCTCTTCAGACAGCTCCTACATGTGTACAGACACATAATCAGGCACACTGAAGGTGACTGTATTTCCTGTCTGACCACCTCGGGGGGGGAAATATCTCTCCCCCCTTTCATGCTATGGAGGGAAAGAGTGGATGAGTCAGGTCGAGGATGAAAAACGCCAGGGCCGGCTCGCTGGTGGTCTCCTCACAACACAGACAGATGAAAGAGAGGCAGAACAACTGTGGTCTATTCTCCTGTCTGCGGGAAGAGGAAGAGGCAGCCATGGGGGGCCAAGAGGAGGAGGAGGAGGAAGGGTGGGATGGGGAGGAGGAGGGGGAGGGGGTCTTCCCAGGGTTCCAGAGTGACGCTCACTGTTCCTGCACCCCACACGGTCACAAACGTACAGGCAAAAACTAACACTGCTCACTTCCCAATAACATTTGTTGGGGGGGGTCAACTCTCAGTTTTGTTGTCATGGCAACGCAGAATTCGTTGTCTTCTCCCTCTGTGTCACATGAGCAGATGTGAACAAACACACACACTGCAAAACAGGGATTTGCAGAAAGTTGAAAAAACAAACTGATAGTCACACATAACTTTTGCAACTTTTTCTTCAGTATGATAACGCACTTTACTCTGAGCTACATTTAACTATGACGAGCTAAAACACTGGCTTGTATAATATCCCGGATGATTTAGTTAGCCTCTACTCACAACTTTTAATTTTAGGAATATCATGTCTGTCTGATATAACTGTGATTTTGATACTTTTAATGAGTCTAACTTGATTTAATTTTTCCTTTTTTTCCTACGTCTTTTAAGTTTTAAAATGCTAATATGTGACATTAAGCAGGATTAATGAGTATCTAGTTGCAGAAATGGAGTATAATTGTCATAAAAGGGCTGGACAAATAACCATCATATTTCTACAGCTTTCACCCAGGATCAAAAATCAGCCTTAATGAGATAATGATTTGACATTTATTGTGATAAATAGACATATTGACTGATATGAAAATAGAATTGTGTATAATCGTTGTGTTTTCATTACATTAGAATGAACTGTTTATATGTACAGAGGGAGGGGGGCTGTTTACAGAATTTACAATGTTTACAGTCCTGTGAGTGACGTCTTATTCATTCATTCATTCATTCATTCATTCATTTTCCTTGAGAGGCCTCTTAACCCTTTATCGGGCAAGTGACTATTTTTGGTAATTTCCGTAAACATTAAATATGGGTCCATTTTTTTTATATATATACTGTATATATAACACTATACAATGATTCAGACAGATTTTATAGACATGTTGAAGCTGTAAATGGTGAATATGAGTGATTTTTGTCTGTTTATGACCTTATAATAGTTGTTTTATTGCATGTGTTTACTTTTTTTAGCAAGTGCTGCTTGTTTTATGACAAGAGGAGGGAGACTGTTGTCACGGTAACCAATGAGGAGGTAGATGACAATGTCCAATAACACACTGAGGTCAAAATTTGGAATTTCAGAGTATTTCAATGAGTGGCCTATAAAGGGTTAACTAAAAAAGCCCAGAATAGACCAAATACTGGCTATAACAAGGGACTTCCACCATCTATGGTCAGACTCCATAGGTCAGGTTTAGAGTCAGTTGTAATCTCTAAACTCACCACTAGATGTCACTAACTATCACACATGAAACCTTTAATTTTTACGGCTACAAGACATTTTGGTTCTATTCAAGAATAAATGTCCTCTTTCTAGTAAGGCTATTTTGACCGTGTACTTTTCTGTTTCTGAAAACTGTGCTTCAGTTCACTGACAGCTACACGTTCATGATGAAAAACAGAAGAATATGTAGATTCACACAGATTCTCCGGCTCGTTAAAACCCATGGGCGAACAGTGGCATCTTTTGATTATAAAATGAGTCTGTGGGCCGTTGCAGGAGAGATGGGACACCCTGCAGTAATAGGAGGAATAACCAGTGGGAGTATATACATATATGTGTGTGTGTGTGTGTGTGTGTGTGTGTGTGTGTGTGTGTGTGTGCATACAGGAGCTAATCGACTATATGATTGCATGACTTCTTTTATGCACAGAGTTGTCGAATAGTCAATATTATGTTGACTATGAGAAACGGTGAGCTCAGTGATTACAAACAAGCACAAAAAAATGGTGGGAAGTATAGAATATGAATATGTGTGTATGTGAACATGTCTGTAAAATGAATACTGATCATAATACTGACATAAATCTCCTTCAGTGTCATATAAGATTTGTGTATGTTGTGAGGACAGGTCTAGAAAAGAGAGGTGATATGTGGTTTCCTCATTATTTAAGGAAACCTGTGGAAATGCTGTCAGCACCAAACGACTCGCATAACAGAGAAGCAACCTGCTCCTGCTTTCAGACACACTGCATACACACCACTGCATGTGTCGGCGTGGAAAATAATTACCAAATAGCTGAATGTGGACTGTGTGACTGCGTGACGACTTTAATGCACAAAGCAATGGAAGACTCATCAAAAGAGTGCACCATTATCAACAACAACAACACAGTTAGAAGAATAGAATACCTACAGTGGAAATATGTGGCTTAAAGTTATGTAGCTGTGAGTAGAACCAAATCAATTTTACTCTCTGTTTAACCTTTTTTAAGTGAGGAAACCTATGCAAACACAGACTCTTAGAGGAGGATCGATGGAGATATGGTTTCGTTGTTCTCCTTTTTAACATCTGCTTTTTTAATGGGTTGGAGTTTTGGTCGTAACAGGAGAAGATTGAGGCCAAAATGAATGAATTACACATCCTTTGAAAGGGAACATCTTTGTGTTTCTGTGTTTAACATGTGGCTAGAACATAACTTAAACCATATCAGTGTAAATATGGTTCAAATGTGTCCCTAACTCTAAGCTAAAAATGGGGCGGTATGTAATATATCTAAAACTGCCAAATGGGTCAAAATCACCCATCCATTCATTCATGTCTAAATTTCTATAATTCTCTTGACAGCTGGGTGTCTCGTGTCATAACAGTGTTTTAAAGTATCTCTTAGAACGCTATAGCAGTGAAGATGTATATTCATAAAGCTGATAAATCTCTATCCTTCATAAACTGTGATAAATAACTTAGGGTTGGGTGAACTGGCCAAATAATCATATGACAGTCTTTAAAGATAGAACACAATCCATGATCTGAATCACTAGTTTCTTACCTCTTGTAAAATGTAGGCGAGTTACAACCAACTATAACTAGTTTTTCTCTAGTTTCTAGAGAAATGTGATGGTTTTGTGATGTTATCTGTCTAGAAACTATTTGTACAACATTCCAATATGTAGTTTTCTTGTACTTTACAGCTGCAGTGTTTCCATTAGTTGTCTAGAATGTGGCAGATTAATTTGTCCTGTCGGAGTTTTATAATGAATCAAACATGTATTTACATTCTAATATGACTCTAAAGCCTCCGTGTAAATCAGACTCGCTTGCACGTCAGAATTCAGAAGCCGGACCTGCAGCTCACAGACTTATGCTAATTCTTCATCATTATTTCTTCAAACTCTGCAGGATGATGCAGACTAAAGCTGACCACTTTAATGCAGACAGACGCTAAAGTATATATAAACAGACCGAAACAAACTCATTACCCAGTGATCTGTGCTAGCAATAGTAATGCTACAAACACTGTAAAATAGCGTCATTATTAGTGTAATTGTATTTGTATTCTAATCAGTATGATAATTTAATTTTCTTTTCTGAAGTGACAGTATTTATTGTGTAAAACAATACCAATTATGTGTGGTGGAGACAACACATGACATCAAAACAATACAGAGGGGGAAAAAATGCAGACAGAGAAAAAGCAACACTTGTAGATATAACCATATAAGGAGTTATTGTGAAATTTTGGTGTAATTTAATTCTAATTTGCTAGTGTGTACCTGTGTGAATGTCCCTAGGAAAAAAAAGCAAAAATAGGAATACTTGTAATCTACGCAATTTAAGTAATAATGGAAGTATATGGAAAACAATATATGGGATATTATATTAGTATATTAGTATATGGATATATAACATAACATAATATAATATGAAAATATAATATTAGTGTATGGAAAACAATAAAGTATAATGGAAAACAATATCAATTATGTGTGGCGGAGACAACATAAGACATCAAAACAATACAGAGAAGAAAAAAAGCAGATAGAGAAAAAGCAACACATGTTTATTTGACCACATACAGTGTTATTGTGAAACTTTGGTGTAATTTCATTCTAATTTGTCTGTGTGTACCTGTATAAATGTCCCTAGGAAAAAAATCCATAATAATACTTGTAATATACATAATTTAAGTAATAATAATAATGGTAATGCTCATTATTCAGAGGCGAGTGCAAAATGATAGACTTGTGAATAATAACACTACTAGTAATAATAATAATTATTGTCACTTGTTGTGAAGAATAACAACAAAAAGCAGTTTCATCATGATTGCATGAACACACCACACACACACATTCCATTATTCTCCTTCTCCCTCTTCTGTGTGTGTGTATTTTTTTGTTATTTGCGTATAATGTGTGTTAGTCCTAAACAAGTGTGTTGCATAGTTTTTTTTATAGACTACATTTAACGTACGAAGTAAAAGCATATCAAGTCAAAAAGTGGTGGACTTTGATATTTTATTAACAGGACTGAACAACAGCTGTGGGTAAATTTACCCTTTGGCAGTTCTAGTGTTAAATAAAAAAGACTGTGTCTCATTTATTTAGTGAGAGTGTAAGCTTATAAAAGAATGGTGGAGAAATGTTAGTATTCAGTACAAGAACTATGTAAAAATGCAGTTAGTACTAAATAACAAAAACAGTGTACCTTTATTATTTACATTCTGTTAACAGTAGAGTGTTTGTAGGTGTCTTGTAATAATCCATAGATACAAAGACTGCTCAATATTTTACATGTATATAGGGGCTATATGTAGTATTTCTACTGTCAAATATTAAAAATAACCTAAAATTAAATTTGTGGTTTTACTGTGGCTGTTTTCTGTCTAAAAACAGAGCTAAGCTAACAGAGCTATAATGTAAACTATCAGCTGATGCAGCACGTGAAGATGATAAGAGGCAGTGTTATTTTGACCAAAATAAGCTTCTGAATTTTAGTTTGAAGAAGAAAACTTGATGACACCATAATACAGATCTGCGTAAACAATATGCTTTATACTTTATTCAATGTCTAATATAATCTGTGTATTGTTTTTTTTTGGTGGGTTTTGGTCCTAAGTGTGTTCTGGTACGTGACTTCCCCTGCTGTTAATTGTTTGGAATACTAATACCTCCCCTTTAAGGCTTTTTGGAAACACAGTGACATGTTGAAGCTCCAATCACAAACGTAAATGATCATTTTGGGATGAATTCTTTCCAAATGCTGCGGGTTAAATCATCTAGTAGAAATTCTCGTATTTTCATAATTACTCCAAAGGCAGATTTGCCAGTATAATGCTGTAGGAGTTCTAAAATGTGTAAGAGGGGGATAACCGGTAAATCCACAAGCACTCATATATGTCATTATGAGAGTCATTGGCAGTTTGATAATAATTACCAAGCATCAGGTGTCAGTACATTATGATGACATAATTGATTTACTGCAGCCTTACAAAACATAACCTTCGATATTAAAGCACACACTGGAGATGAAGACTAGAAGTGTTCATTTACTTGTTTTTTCCCACAACTCAACCCCGCTGACTGCGAGAGGATATTTTCACTTGCTGTACTTTTTTCCGAACAGCTCCACTGTGGCAGGTTTCAGCGCCACAACAAACCAAATATGGTAAACGCTTTAATGCTCCCTTCGCTGTTTCTCATTGCATTAGACGCTTAAGGTGACATATGTTTCTAAATCCAGCCGTTTCGCGCATGTCTTAATTCACCAAAGTCCTTAAAGCTTCTGTAAACTCTGTGAGGGGAAGCTGTGATAACATCCTGGCAGGCGAGGGATCATTTCAGAGGTCATTTTGTTCTTGATGTGTTTCTCTAAGCGAGAGCTTTTCCACTTGAGCGTACAACAGAGGACAAAAAGTAAAGTGGAAATATAGCCCAATAAAGAGTTGAGCTGTGGGATAGATTGAGAGTCTGGATCTTTAATCTAAGGGGAGGATGGGAGCGAAAAACACATTAAAACCACAGAGCCAAAACAAAAGAACATCACAATGACACCTCTGGGCAATATCAGCCCCCTTAAGGAGCTCCAAAAACACAAGGACAATAAATGATTATATAAATGCTGAGGAACACTGCTTTGGGACAATGTTGTAGGAAAATATGTTACAGTCTTAAGAAAATATCCTCTGCAGTGCATAAGAGAATAACACCCAATAACAATAGGGCTTTTTCCCTCTCTGCTGCGCAACTCCTTTAAAATATAGCTTTTTAACTAATCACATTGAGCCAAGCAATTAAGATCATCTCAGGGGCTCTAATAAAGCAAAACAGTTGGAAATGGAGAACATGACAAAAGGGCCAAGGCTTAACATTTTAAAGCTAAGCCTCAGGAATTGAATTTGCATTTTAGCATTTGCGTCTACACCGTGAGAGTTGAAGTGTGAAAAAGAGGGAGAGAGAGCAGACAAAAATACAGACAGAGAAATGGATGGAGACAGATGGACGGACAGACAGAAGGGGGGGGGGGGGAATGTGTAGGAGGATCTTTGAGGGAGAGCTGAACCTTGTTCTCCTGCTGCTTCCACCCATGCCTGTGCTCCATAATGACACAGCACTGGCCATCTAATGACACAGTGGAAGAGACTAAAGAAATCCAAATCTATGCATGCACAGCAGCAGCACAGTGTTGGCTCGTCACAACCTCCACACACAACTCAGAAATAGCAGATACGCCAGCGAAAGAGAGGAAAAACCTTAAATAAGGTGAGCTTTAAACTGCACTGTAAGAGCTGTAGAACAACTGAACCGTACTGTATAAAACATAATACACCTTAGAAACCCAGTCTAAATAGTTAAACGTGTTAGAAATGAATAGAATTAGGAGATCAGGGAATGTATATTGAATGTATATTAATGCTTTGTGTAGAGATGTAACCTGTAAAGACTTTTATGTCAAAAAGGAAACTGTTCAACCTTGTAATTTCATGTTATAGTGAAGACCAGAGAACAATCATGACATAAAAGTCAAGAGCATTTTCAATTTAGTTTCTGAAGTGCACCTTGTTGCTTTGTGACTGATTGTCTTAAAATAATACAAAGACATTAAAAAAAGCCTGTTTTTACCTTCTCTGTTTTGCCACGGCTTGAAATGGGTGAAAAACACTGACTGTAAATAATTAGTTGCCAGAGGGACTGTGACATCACCCATTGATTTCTGAACAGTTAGTTTTAAAGGCTGTGGATGGTGATTTTGGAGCCAGAAGTGACCATATTTGGACAAAGGGGGCGTGGCTCCATGAGCCCTAGGGGTCAGAGGTGACGTAATGCTGAATAAAAGCTTAATGGCTGTAAAATGACAAACTTCATCAAGCATCGTGTAACAAAGTCATTTTACAGTTAAAGTTACATTAACCACAGATACAGTCAGGCTGTGAATCAGGAAAAAATGTGTTCTATTAAATAAACCAAAACTCTGGATGGACGGATTGAATTTAAAGATGGATCAGATCACTTATTAGAGGTTCCAAATAAAAGAGATGAGAAAGGAGTGAGTCCTGGAAATAATATTATTGACCCAGTATATTGAGAGCATGGGTGTCAAGTTCATTTTGTGATTTTCACTTATTCAATTATGAATAACCTGAACAACCATGAAGAACCATGTACAACCTGACATTTCTTAAGAAAAATAAGTGCAATTTCAACAACGTTATTATTATTACAACGTACAGATCACAGTGAATCTATTATTTTGTTTACATTCTTATTTACATTCTGTTCTTATTTACTCGGGTTACTCACATTTTATTATGGGCATAGTTTGTAAATATAAATAATTTCATAATGCTATTTGACACCCTTGACTTGTTAATATCTTCAGTGTAACTTTTTCATTTTGCAAATTTATCCTGCGGGCCGGATTGGAGCCTTTGGCGGGCCAATTTTGGCCCCCGGGCCATATATTTGACACCCCTGATTTAGAGAAGTCCAGTGTAAGTCTGTGGGAGGCAGGGCTGTTTGGGATCAAACCCTAGTGGTCATTAGTGGTATTACAACTTAATATACATCTGCAGTGTCTTCACCTCAGAGCTGAAGTTCTTGTCACCAACATAGAAAATAAACAATAAGGGAACCAAAGGGGAAATTTGGTGCCTCCTCGAGATCCAATTTTACAAAAACCACCATCATTTTCATCTTGTTGCATCTTATCTCAGGTTGTTTTTTTAATCTTTTTTTCATCTTATTAGATTTTTTACTGTTGTAGCTTCTCTTTGTTGTTTCACGTGACTTTCTTGAAGTAATTTATAAATTCCTCCAGAGACCACTTTTTTTCTACTTTATTTGAGAAAATGGATTCACACTGTATCATATTATTGCTCCATATTTTCCTTGGCCAGTAGACGACAAAGTAAAAACCATAAATGTCAGGGTGAAGACGTCAAAGCTAAGGTCATAAGATAAAAAAAAAAAAAAGATTTAACTGGTTTACAGTCCATCATGTAAACGCATATAGATTGTGATTCTGTTTATGTGCATGTAAATAAATATTATGGGTCATATTTTATACATTAAAATTATATTTCATAAGAATCTCATGCTATTCAGTTGAACATGCAAGTGTCCTGTAACACTAGCAAACAAAAGAGCTGTGGTTTTTCCATTGCATTACAGATGACAATATAACAACCAATGTCAAGTTGTCTTTTTTAAGTTGTCAAGGATGGTCTGTGCAGGATAAAAAAAGGTTTTATCACACATAGAACATGGTAAATTGAAACTGAGAAAAAAGAGCTCCTCTAAAATTGTCTTTAGCTTTGATAATGGCATGCATTAGCCATGGTACCATATAAATAGATGTATACAATGTCACAGCAGCCTCCTAATGGGTCTTATCCAACGCCACTGAAAAGGTGAGAAACTGCATTTTACCATTAACTGAATTATTTAAATCTATTAATAGGATTAATGCCCCAAAAGTTATTTATAATATTTAGAATCTATAACACTTTTCTTCACAGAACTGGCATGAGACAGAAAAAATATATCAAAATAACCATTTGTTGGTTTTTATATATAAATAATGCATTTCTAATGAGAGTAACGCTATGAAATTCAGCCAAAAATCACCTCTGTGGCTAAACATAAGGTGCCACGAAATCATCGTTTGAGTGCAGACTTCTCCTCTAACATGGGAACAGGAGCTATTTTTCTGATTTTAGGAGGTGACAAGAGTATCAGAGAAAAGAAGTGGAAATTCACTGCCTTGTCAGCCTGTAGTTTTGTAAAGTAGTGGACACGATGACATGTCACAGTGATGGACCGAGGCGACCGATGTGCCGTCTTTATCGGTCCATTTGATAAAATTGGCTGCAATATAGTGCATTGTCTCGTTGCACGGTCAACTAGACAGACTTCATAGAGGAAAAAAGAGAGTTTTAAAAAGTGATTTTTTTTTTGACAGAAAAGATGTGTAGAGGGGACTATTCCTTAACTGTAGGTACCAAATTGACCAGATAAAAACGTGTGTATTACTCAGAACGGCCCAGACAGACAGACAGACAGGAGCTCTGAGACCTTCCAGCATTATAATAATAATAATAATAATAATAATAATAATAATACTTATTATTATTATTATTATTATTATTATTATTATTATTGATAATAATAACAAAGGATAATATTATAGTAAATGGCGATAAATCACTTAAGAAAGGTTAAATCATTAGTGAAAAGTCACAAAAGTAACACCAACACTTTATGGGTTAAATCTGATAAACAGTAACTGCATGATAAGTTACACTATGTGATTGTAAAATGTCTTTGCTGCTGCTGAGTGGTGCATTGGTCACTGCTAATAGTCTCACACACCCAGATCCATCCCAGACTCCACCACAACGCGCCAGGGCTGTAGATTGGTCTGGCACCCTCTGTTACCATTCTGGAATAGTCATGAAAGTTATAGGGGTAATTTGGCGAGTTCTTTGGCAGGATATAACAGGACTAAATAGCGTCAGGAGAGAAGTAATTTGCTGGAGCATGTCCATACCATACAAGAAAACTGTCCCATAAACAGACTGGTGTCTTTGTCAAGCCTTGTCATTTCCAGTGAGTAACTGCATCTCTGAGTTCAATCCTGAACTCAGTGGGGGAAATATTCACCTTTATTCTGTTCATCCAGTGAGTCAGACTACATCGCTAACACTCATCCAGGACAGAATGCTAATTCGTTTGTTAAGTCATGACGTCATTTCCTGTTTCTGAGTCCAGTTTGATTATTTTTTTTCATTACTGTATGTTCAGTCTGATGCAGTACTGTGTCCCTCAGTCCGGAAAACAGTCGTCTTTCCACCACTTTGCATGTGGAGATAAAGAGCAGAAGAATTGGATGAAGTTCATAAGTAAAGTCACAATTCTTGAATGAATTAGAAAAGAATTATATTTGGCACTCGCGCTGCATCTGCTGGTATACAATAAGGCTTTTATGCAGTGCTTTACATCTTCCCAGTTGTGGGTGTTTCATTTGTCAGGCCTTAATCTGTACTGTCCGTCTCAAGGGAAGATAAAGAAATGATTTATATCAACACAAAGTGAAGCGATGCACCACTATAAATGGACGAGGAGCTTAAAGAGCATTACTGCCAGGACCATGGAAACTAATTGTATGGTAGTGAATTAATTTAGTCACTTCTGAATGCGGACTGGTGCGTCATTAAAGAAAGAAATGATAATAAATGAACGTAGAGGCCATTGATGACTCGTAAATGAGTTTAAAGGCTCAATAGCTTAAATAAATATGAAAATATAATATTATATCCTTACTAAACAGACACAAACTGTCCTGCATTCATGTTATGAACCATCTGGGCCACCATACCTCCCAGTTTAAACTGTAATTCTGCAGAAATAAGGACAGTCTTGAAGTTTATTCTGGAAATCTCATTATATAGCAGTATATATTCTGTGAATGATGTTTTCCATGTCTATATTAAACACAGGTTCTTTTGTAACCATTTTGCGATGACATGCTAATGATCATAATCCAGTTTGGAGTTACTGTTAATTAAAATGAGTGGATAAATCCGGTTTTCAACTGGGAAAAAAGGTCCAGCTAAAAGGAAAGCAAGCAAGGACAGACGGTGATAGTAATAATAGCGATATGCAGGCTGTAAATGAGAGCGGGAGAAGCTGAATAGATTGACAAGAGGCAAATCGTTCATCACCACGGGGCCGGTTTAACAACTTAAGCGAAGAAAATGTACCCTTTTCATTCAATCCTTGACAAGACGGCCTATCCTTGACCCAGAACACAACCAAGGGAACACATTACACTCTGCTGATGGCAAGTGGAAACAAAAAAAATAAATAAATAATAAAAAAAGGTTATGTGTGCTCATCCCCGCTGAGAGGAGGATTCTTGTCTTGTTGTAAAAGGTTTTTTCTTTTAACCTGTAAAGACCAAGTGCTACTTTTGTGACTTTTCACGAATTAATTTTTCTGTAGATTTAACCATTCTGAAGTGATTTATTACGGTTTACTATAATATAGTCCTCTGTATTTTTCATTATTTTAATTGAAAATCAGGAATTTTCCGATATTTAATTTTCTGATCATGTAAATGTTCATTAAAGGATGTTCAAAGCTTATTAAATAAGAAACAACGAATTGACAATAACTGAACATAAACCCAGTGTGTCCATCCACTGTCATTGATCCAACTCCATGGGTTTTATTGGTGAATCAATGTTGTAGAAGATGACGGTGTTTCCATGGTAACTACGGAGCCTCTGAATGTCCAAATGGGTCATATCTGATGACCATGAAAAGGTGACAAACTGTACACCATTTATTTACATGTATTGATAGGATTAGAGGATCAACAGGTATTTAACAGTTTAGATCAGTAGATGTTTTTGGTCGACAGTGGCTGTTTGGGTCTTTATGGGTTAATACTGACAATAGATGAGTTTATGCTGGCGCTGAGTGTCAGGTTTTGTTAATATCTCTCACTTCTGCTGTAAAATTGTACATGCAAGAAGTACTTTTTAACCCATAAAAACCCAAACAGCCGCTGTCGACCAAAACCATCTACTGATCTAAACTGTTTAATACCTGTTGATCCACTAATCCTATCAATACATGTAAATAATTGCTGTAAAATACAGTTTTTCATCTTTTCATGGTCATCAGATATGACCCATTTGGACATTCAGAGGCTCTGGAGTTACCGTGGAAACACTATGTCATCTTCTACAACATTGATTCACCAGTAAAACCCATGGAGTTGGATCAATGACAGTAGATTGACACACTTGTTTTCATGTTTAGTTATTGATATCTTTACTGAAAAACTCACTTTTTCTACCATTTCCTGATTTTGATATAATAACCCTCAACTTTAATCTGAGCTTTTATGAACATCTACGTGATCAGTAAATTAAATACAGGAAAATACCTGATTTTCACTGAAAAAATGCAAAATACAGAGGATAATGTTATATCAAATGGTGATAAATCACTTAAGAAAGGTTAAATAGAGAAGAAAAAATAGCACAAAAGTAGCACTGGGTCTTTATGGGTTAATAACTTAATTACGTCTGAGCTCTTTAAATGTGTCTGTGTTCAGCTAGAGGAGAAATTCACCTGTCACATCTAGATGTGATCTGCAGAACCTGTCAGTGTTGTGTGCAGATGTCTACGCTGCAGCTTCAAACTGGAAGAACGTCATGTATGTGACAAGACGCTGACGCTCTGTATGAGTCAAAGCCATTTCCTGAGGTTCCCACAGATTAAACTTTCCATACATCATCGTTGGAAGCGGCCCAGCCCTCGCGTCCCCTGCTCCATGACGTCACCGGCCTCGTTTCAACCCTTCGCCGAATCGAACGTTCGTTTCTTGTTGTTTATAAAGCGCCGGCTGACACGCACATCGTTGTTTGTCTGAAGGAGGAACAGGACAGAACGGCTGCTTCGGTGGAAGAGATTCACAGAAAAGCAGAGAGTCCACTATAACTCTATATTATAGTTTATTTTATTTTATTTTATTTTTACTGCATGCTTCTTACCTACTGCATGTTCTATGTACACATCAAACCACTGAAACAAATTCCTAGTATGTGAACCCTGTTTACTTACATGGCAACCCCACTTTAACCCATAAAGACCCAGTGCTACTTTTGTGGAAGGTCCCAGATGAATTTTTCTCTCTATTTAACCTTTCTTAAATGATTTATCACCATTTAATATAATATTATCCTCTGTATTTTGCATTTTTCACTGTAAATCATGTATTTTCATATGTCTAATTTCCTATGTTTCATTTAGATATTCGTAAAAACTCAGACTTAATTCAAAGGTTACTGTATTAAAACAAAAAAAGAAGAAAAAGTGAGTTTTGCAGTAAAGATATCATAAACTAAACACAAACTATGTGTCTCCATTCACTGTCATTGATCCAACTCCAGGGGTTTTACTGGTGAATCAATGTTGTAGAAGATGACGGTGTTTCCATGGTAACTACAGAGCCTCTGAACGTCCAAATGGGTCATATCTGATGACCATGAAAAGATGAATAACTGATAATTGATCGCAGTTTTGGGACATTAAGCTTTTTCTCTATAATGTACGGCTATGGAGAGGAAAACGCTTAATGCAGATAGCATCCATAAAAGTGGGGTTATCGTTTTGATTTTTGGAGAGGTGGAACTGGGCATGACTAGAGATGTCCACGTGAAATTCGGTGATGATTGATCGCTGTTTTCATTTATTAAGATACGTTAAGCTTTTTTTTTTTCCACTAAGCGTTTTAGAATGTCCCTCTGATTGTTCCTCCCTGTTGTGAAAGAACATAAAACAGGTGCAGAACTCCTCTAATGACACCCTGTCTCTGAGATTAGACACAGGGTGACATTTAACATTCGATCTAATTGTTTAATATCAATCTGGCAAAAATGACGTCTTCAAATTGCCGCTTTAATGGCGACAAGTGCAAGAGTGAAAGGACTGAAACATGAGAGGAATTATCGGTATTGCCTGTCTGCGTCGTCTCTGGGGCTGCCTGGATTTGAAAGACAACTCCTGTGGTGTATTAAACTAACATGGTTTGGGAATAGGGGAGCTCAGATCAGTGGACAACTGCGCTTGTGATCCCCCACAACAGCGTGACACAGCATCTCCCTGCCCCCACCCCCCCCCACCCACTCCGATGCCAACGGGCCTTTCTGCGAAATCGAACACCGCCAGAGCCCAGAAGTGCTCAGACACATGCTATTCGGCCCCACGGCTGTGTTAGGATCCACAGCAGGAAGGCTCTTAAGTGTTGACAGTGTTCTTCTGACTGAAAGGGGTGGTGGTGGTGGGGGGGATTTAGGGAATTCAATATCGGGCTTATTAAAGAGCAGCAATAACAAAAAAAGAAACGCTACAAAAAAAAGGGGGCTGTGAGAAGAGTCGAGATGACCTCCAGGGACACTGATTGTGAGGAGGGCTTTGTTTCTACAGCTCCAGGCTCTTGTTCATGGCAACAATGAAATAAAACAAGGAACCAGAGTCTAATGCCGCCTTCATGTGCTGTTGGGAAGATGAACCTTTCCACTTGTCAATTCAAAATCACCAGTGTTGCGTTCAAGTGCATTTGTTGTTGTAGGGAAAAAAAAATGGCTGAGACAATTTATTGAGACCTTCTACTTGGGTAAAACAGTTGTGGACGTGTTAATTATATATAACAATATTTTGCACACTTATTTTTGTATATTTCTTTTATTATTGTATTGATAATATATTGTAAATGGACTGCTTCTTATATAGCGCTTTTCCACACTGTAAAGGTGCCCAAAGCGCTTTACATTGCCTCTCATTCACCCATTCACACACACATTCACACACCAGTGGGCGGCTGCTGCCATGCAAGGCGCTGCCAGGCTCCACTGGGAGCAATTTAGGGTTCAGTGTCTTGCTCAAGGACACTTTGACATGTGACAGTTGGAGCCAGGATTTGAACCGCCAACCCTTCGGTCATTGGACGACCCGCTCTACCAACTGAGCCACAGCCGCCCCTGTCTTGTACACATTGTACAAAATGGAAAACAAAATATTTGAAGATCAAACTGTGAATAGTCTTTGAAAGAAAAGATTTTTCCAACATTTTGATGTATAAATTGTTGCTGAAATCCCAGAAATGTGAGCGTTATGAAGAGTTGTTTCTAGATTTTGTAACATAAAACCCAACTCTCTCTACTCTAAGTTTGAGTGAGAGGATTTCAGCCAATCAGCTGTCAGCATTCTGTTCCCCATGTATGTGTATGGGGTTGGGTTTTGAGCAAAGTGAGCCCATTGTAATTTTAAAAACAACTAATAACTCAAAAAGTATTGGTCATATTAAGCGGTTTTCACCAGTCTGATCCTTGACCCAAAATACATAAGTAGTCCAAACGGCAAAGGCTAGCACTCTCTGGTTTTTCAGTTATAAAGTGGACACAAATAAACGCACGCATGCGCGCATGTGCACAGAGGCCACTTGGCTTTTAATATGTAGATATTTTTCCTTGTCTTTTTTCTGTTGTTTTGATAATTTCTTTCCTGCTACTTTATTATACTTGAATGGAGTGACTGTAACACTCATTAATTCCCCCCTGGGATTAATAAAGTATTCTGATTAATCTGCTACAGCATTTTTTTTCATTCATTCATTCATTCATTTCCTGAACTTTATCCTCAAGAGGGTGACGGAAACATACATACACTGACATATATGGAGGCAAACCAACCACTTTCACATTCATCCCGACAGGCAATTTAGCTTTAGATTAATTTAGCCAATTAACCTATTAATGCAGGTCTTTGGAAGTTGGAGTACCCGGGGAGCGCACACACACACACACACACACACACACACACACACACACACGGGAAGAACATGCAAACTCCAAATTTGTTTTTTCTTTGTCCTTTTTTTTTTTTTTGCAGATTGTGTATACTATAAATGCGCAAAATCATCAGCTAACAGCAGCAGAATGTTAATAACTGCAGTGTTTGTCATTCGTGAGTAATCTATCTGCCATGTTGAAAAGTTCAAAGGTTATTTTCACCTCGGCAACACGTGTATAATTTTTTTTTCATAGTTCCCCATTGGAAAATGCGACATGAGGGGGCGATCATGTGCAGTTTTCGAGCTCGTAAGTAGTATTTATCATAATTCCCATAGCACATGAAGGCAGCATGATTCTACCGTGGGATATGACTGTGTCCACGCTCACAGGGCATCATCTACTGTATCTTCAGAATCCAGACCTGCTGGCCAGCTTCCCTCCTTGCCAATCTTAATTAGGATGTTGTTTTTGAGGCTATTTTTTTAATTAATAGGATGGGACATCCGTCAGGCCTGTTGGGTTGGTCTTGTTAGCTTAAACCAGTCTGGGCCACCTGCTTCCCATTAACTATGCAGAGCCGCACATTAATTCCCATTAACAACTGGCTGTTTTAGAGTAACTTCACTCAGAATAGTATATGGAGGCAAGAACAGTTACTCAACTACAGTATTTTAGTGTTTTAGAGGCAAATATCTACTTTAAACTCTACTATATTTACATTACAGTAGAGTAAAAATGACTTTTGTTTATTTTCATGCTCGTTTTTTTCATTTTCTGATCATTTTTGGTCATTTTGTTGGTAGATTTTATTTATTTTTTGTGATTTCATTTATTTTTATTTAACCTTTATTGAACCATGTAGGTCAATTGAGATCCAGTTATTGGGCCAAAGGCAGCATAAGAGAAAAACAATAAAGACATGAAGTAAAACATAGAAACAGATAATATATGTCATATCAGTGTAGAGAGAGAGTAATGTTTACAAAATTTATAGTGACAAAAGTTAAAATGTAAAAGCTAAAAACTGCAAGACAGTTATTTGTTGATTGTTTTGGATTGTTTTCGGTGCTTTTGTTGGTAACTTTAGTCATTTTAAGTTATTTTATTGATTATTTGATTCATTTTTTTCTTATTTTTAGTCATTTTGTTGATCCACTTGTTAATTTTACTCATTTCTTTGAGCATTTTAATCCTTTTCGTGATTTTTTTAAATCAGATTTTGACTAGTTTATTGTTTTTTGGTAAATTCTGTTCATTTTCTGGTCATTTTGTAGATCATTTTGATGATTAACTTGTTCATTTTATTGGCAAATCCATTCTTTATTGTCATTTTTGTTATTTCTTTTGACTATGACTGTGGTCAGTTTTGTTCATTCATTCACTGTTTCATTTTTAGTCGATAGCTTGAGTCATTTTTCAATTTTTGTTCATTTTATTTCATTATTGTGTTTAGTTTTTTGGATTGCCTGTTCATTTTGGTGACTATTTCACTCATTTTGTTGACTCTTTTTGGGATTTTTCTTTAGTTTTTCTTTATATTCTGTTGCCTATTTTGTTCATTTTGTTGATTACTTTGTTCAATTTGCTGATTATTTTCTTCTTCTTCCTCCACGTGAATAAAAAGTATGAAAGAAGTTATGAGGTCCGTATGCTCTTTCATCACGTCGTTTTTCTCACACAGCTTCCAATCTGATAAGATCCCCTTTTCATAGAGTGACTCTTTTCCTTCTATAAGTCATCCGTACTGCTAATAACCTTCCTTTATGCCAGCTCGGGCTCTGGGAGATAATATATAATACATCCGTAAACCACTATTCTGGACAGAGATAGCTATCAGCCTTGTAAACTGTCATATAAATGATGTGAGTGGCATCAGCTCTGAAAGGCCCTGCAAAGGACTGCGCCACATATTGGAGTCGGAGCACTGTAAAGCCCGCATGAATATTGACCGTATTGATGGATCATGCTCTACGTTGGCCTTGGTAGATTAAGACTTGACTGGAAGAATTAGGAGTGAGGCAAAGGGGGTATGAGTTTAGGGAGAAATGACGGCTGAGAGCAGGCTGAGTCAGAGACTGAGTGAGAGAAGATGTGGAGGCGACGGGCGGTTGGAGATTGTTTTAAGGACAAAAGGCAGTCATTTGTATGGTAATCCTGGACTCTGAGGAAAGAACCCACTGAGACCGTCTACAGTGGAGCAATGGAGGCTTTTGTGTTTTAAATTAGACATACAAGCTGAGCTGGACTTGGAGTTGTGTGTGTTTGTAAGACGTTGTGAGCACATATCAACTTAGCTTGGAATAGTATGTCGTTATCCTATTATTACTTACTTATTTTAGTTGTATATGGTTATGACTTCTATTACTATTATCACTTTATTATAACTTTTATTCTGTGATTATTTATA
>JAPQRQ010000027.1:27369767-27383159 GCA_037367365.1 Apogon talboti
ACTCACTGTCCTCACTGGAACTGTTGCTGTCACTGTCTTGTAATGTGTGCAGAAATGACCAAAAATAGTCACTTGCCTGACAAACGGTTAAAAATCTGTCCTGTGGATTGCTTGACCTGCGAGCCTGTCAGCGGCCACATTAAAATGGATTCTGGTGAGTTGCAGAGCTCTTGAAACGGGAAACACATGGTATTGAAGACACTCCAATCAGAATGAAGATGTATAAGATGTAGAGGAGAGCGATGGAGAGGGGGTGAATGTTAAAAGAGGGTGACGTATGGACACACACACACACACACACACACACACACACACACCCAGAGGGAAGCAGGATTAGAAAACGACAGGAAGGAGACTTAAGGACAATGTAGGGATGGATTATAACCATCATTAATGTGTGTTTTTTTTTTAAAGCAATTAAAGCATATTGACATTTTAATGGGTTGTAATGAGAGCGTGCTGGTGCTGTTGCATGACCATACCGTACTTTGTTATGTGTGGATCTCTACCCTTTGGGACCGTCTGAGTCCGTGGGGATGCGAACGATACCCTGTGATTAACAGACCATGGCAGGCAAACTCTGCCGTAATTAAGCTTTCTGTCACTATAAATCAAAGCTCTGTATTTCTTTCTAATCAGCTCATTATACACCAGCTAATAGTCTCTATACACTGAGATTCATCTGTTGTTGAAGCGTGCGTAACAATACTGAAATATGGAGACCGATCTCATGAAATTGCGTTGTATGTCACGGCAGTTGGTATGCATGTGGCGTGTTATACATAGGCGTTTTCGATCTTTGGCGTGTTATTCCACTCCATTTGATCGCGTGTCAATTTACGCCAAGGTCTCCGGTTCACATAACCCTAACCCTAACCCTTACCCTCAGTGCGTGATAAGCTTATAATGCGTACAGATAACAGGCTGATTAAAAGTGGTGTGCATATTTACGCCATTTCATGATATCACGTTGGAAATATGCACCCAAGTTGAGTAAGGGATACACACAGAAAGGTAAATAGTGAGTTAAATGAATATAATAGTCAGAATTGTTTAACATTAAAGTGAGTGTGAGTTTAACCGTTATTTTTGTTCTGACTTCCAGTCTAATATTTCTTCATATTTAACCCTTCTTAAGTGATTTGTCACCATTTATCACCTGTATTTTGCATTTTTTTGGTGAAATTGACTATTTTTTCCAGATTTAATTTACTGATAATGCAGATATTCAGGTAAGCGCATACCTGATGATGTCAAAACAGGGAAAACTGTAAAAAGTGACTTTTTCAGTAATTAAATCATTAAGTTAAAGCATAAAAACAGCATCTACAACCATTATTTGTCACACTACGTGGTTTTTACTAAATGTTACAGAAGACGATAGTGTTTCCCTGTTGACTATGGATCCTCTGAGCATCCAAATAAGACGCATCTCATGCCGCTGAAAAGCTGAGAACCTGCATTTTACCTGAATTATTTTAATGATAAATGGGATAAATGGTTCAAAAGTTATTAACTATTGTAGATCAGTAGTGTCTTATGGTGACCGGCAGCTGTTTAGGTCTTTGAGGGTTAAATATAATGGCCTCCACAGCCACAAACCATCTGTTTTAATACTATTAAACACACCAGGGGGTAAAAATGATGCATGTTCCAATACAAATGCAGTAAAAGGGAAAGAAAAATGTATCCTACTATACAGTCACATCTTTAAGTATGCTGTTCCTTCCCACATCCTTCTGCACATCTGATGTGTGAGTAAGTGGGTCAGAGGTGCATTGTTATGACTAAGTCCAACTCGTGTGGTCAAATAGTCAAGAAAATTACTAACTATCTTCTTTTTCTTAGCACCTCATGATGTATTCCATGGAGGTCAGGGAAAGATGTGAAGGAGAATTCATGAGGACTTAGGGAAAAGCAAAGGAAATCTGGCTGCGCTTACACCAGGTGCATGAAGATGGAATCGTATATTTCATCATAAATGTTCTGATGCTGTTTCTACAGGCTGTAAATGTGGGCAAAAACATGACTTCATTACCAAGAATGTGAAATAAAAAACCACATGCTGCCAGTCTCTTACCCTCTTATCCACTTTATATATTTATAAAAATGAACTCCAGTTAGTATGATTGTATGGAAATATATGCACAACATGCTAGGTCTATATTCAGCTTACACTAGATACTGTTTTTCTTATGTTCCAATATTGTATTAAGAACATCATCTGGCATTTTACACCACTTCCACTTGCACTGATTTGACTGAAGAGGTTAAAACTAATACTTAACCACTTAACCATGCTCTAAATGAATAAATAAATGATGCAAACTGCAACATTTACCTCACCATAATGATTTTCCAACAGCAGTAGTATAATGTTTATTGTTCCCGCGATGTATTGTTGATACTTTAAAACATATTTGTAGGTTAAATGTGTGTCCTATTTGTCTGTTTTTGGGAATGGTTGGATGAACTGATGTTGCTACTGCAGGATTCTGGCATTATTTCCAATATTTAGTGTAGACCAGTGTATCCTATGCTATGGGGCTGGGCAATAAAACAATAGTTTTAATAATGAATACCACAATATAGTTTTTGTGTTAGATTCCAGTCATTTTCTTTGAAGATCAGCAGCTGTGATTATCAATCATTTAATTATATATCACAATAATCATCAGAATTTTGGCTTTAGGGTTTATTTGGTTTACTGTGTTTAGATGCACAAACTATTAGTTTTGTCTTTGTCCTGACAAACACATTTCTAATAAGTTACACATCACTAATGAAAATGAATATTCCACTAATCCTCCACATGCATGCATTTAAGTAGTGATTTCCCAAAGTTTTCCACTAGTTGCAGGTGTTCCACTGTGTGCACATAACGTTCCCCCTTTTGTTCCATCTACAATGTTCTTAAACAGGTCAGTTTGTGATATTTCCTTATATCCATAAATCTGCCAATACCCTCTGTGCAGAACAGAATATGGCTTTATGTATATACTGTATATGACACCTGTCAAATTCAGAATATTGACACGTTTGGAATAATAATGTATATGCAGATGTACATACTGTAAAATGTAAAATAGAATAGATCTTTATTGTCACTGTTACAGGAACAATGAAAATCAGTTTCGCAGCTCTGTTCTATTTAGCAGCAAAAACACTTAGAGCAAAAAGGACTGTATAAAAATATCACACAAAATGCCAAAGAAAAATTTAGGCATGTACAAAAGCTCCAGAATAAAATACTAAATACACATATGCTACTAAAGTCTTAGAACTACTGAAATATACAAAAGGTAACTCTATACTACAGATGAGGAAATATGTACGACAAATAAGGATACATATATATGTATAGGTAATATTGTTATTTTTACTGACTCATGCATGTTGAGATGTTGGACAAACAGATTTCTGAATAATAACCACAAATAACCATATGGTCAGTTTTTAACCATGATGGAAAAGCTGCCTTTGAACCGAAAAGAAATTATGACCTTTCATTTATTGTGATAAATATTAATATAGACTGATATGAACATTTTTTATCATGATAACATAAGGACATGCTCAACAGTGAAACACCTGTCCTTAAGCATGTAAAGAAACTGAGTGGCTCTTACCAAAGCTGCCTTTTAGATACTAGTGGGTCATTTCATCTTTCTAAGCCATAAAACCCTATGTGAATACAACCTTTGTCCCCACTGTTTTTGTACTACCTGCTTTGTATGGGCAGCTGCAGTGTGGACTGAAAGTACAAAGAAAGAGAAAGTGATTTGGAATGCGGCCCTGGGACATCAGCGATAACTTTCATCCTGATCCATCCTAACTGTACTGTGCTTTACAGCCCTGCATCTGCAGCATCAACAGACAGACAGACAGACAGGTGCACCTTCCCAACTGTCTGGGCAGCCTTCCAACCCATCAAAGATCAAACCCGTTGCTGCACATTTGGATTCACTTGCATTCATTTAGTTAAAATTTGCATGGTACTGTCAAGAGTTTTTACAGACTTCCATGGAAGAGCCTTTGAGCAAACAGGTGACTGGGGATACATCACACTTGGAGACAAATTATAGGTCAGAGGAGCTGGAAGAGGGTGGTTTTAGGCTTGAACTGTCCAAATTAAGACTCTTTAGAAGTCAGGGACTCACACATTGAGGCAGATTAATACAATATACAGATAAAAGATGGTTTGTTGGGTGGAACAGGCATTAAGAGACATATAAACACACACACACACATACAAATTATCTCCCCGACTGCTTTAAATAGTTTGGATTATTACTGATTCTGGACCCAAGGATAAAACCGTGTCAAGGGGATTGAAATAAATTGATTTATTGACAAATGTCTTCCCAGTGGTAACAGGTCACACATTATACCCGCAGCTGTGAGTCTGCATTAAACCCTCAGAGCTGGACACGGATTGGTCGACGTTTCCATCTGTGGCAAGTTTCTCCAATTATCCGATTCTAAGCCCAAAAGCTTAGGTTTTTGGCTGTTATTTCCACCTATAACGGGAATCACCACGCGTGAAATGAAGGTTAACATTTTCCATTAGATGGCGTGAAATGGGCAAATTAAGGAATGCATATCATATAGCACGTCAGACCCACTGCTCTGCAAATGGAGTGTAAGCAAAGGTTAATTGCCATGAGAGCATCCAATCGAAATTGCTGGTCCAGGTGGCAGATGCTTCACTGTAAATCTCAAGAATTATGGCATGAGGAAACAGGAGCCGTAAAACACTGGACGTGTCGCTGCCCTTAATGGTTCATTTCCTCTCCGCTATAGATGCCACCACAGGAATATATATATATATTTTTTTTTTTTTTGGTGTACCACCTGTGTCACGTCAAAATAAATGAAATAAACCCACGCTCATCTTTTTTTTAATCTTTTTTTTTTAACTGCCTTGTTTCTCAGGAGTAAGAATCCTCTGAGCGCTAACCTCTGCGCACACAGGACTAGAGACCTGTTGCAGCATCTGTGGTACAAATAGAGCAGCAACGGCACCTGTCAGAGAAATGGTCCAGCGCATTCAAACACCTGTCGCGATTATTAGAAAAGAAAAGAAAAATGCTCAAGCAAATGTTTAATTACTAGACAAGGGTTTTTTTAAAATAATGCCCGTACGACGCACGGATGCGCAGCGGCTTCGGTGCGCCGTGCGTAACCGGTGGAAGTATACCGTATCCTTACCTGTCGTCGGTCTGCCAGTCCCCGAGCAACAGGTCTCGGAACCGGTACCGAGGGGGCAGCGGGAGCACCTCTTTCTCCAGTTCGACCATGGTCCTTCCTCCTCCTCCTCTTCCTCTTCAGCACCCAGAGACAAAGATCACCGTGAACCGCACCTCCACAGCGAGAAGGAGAAGGTGGACCCCCCCTGAAACCAACTCCGCTCCTTGTGCTTTCGCTATTCAAAACGTAGACTAACATCCAACACGTTGATGCACCTCATTGCGACCGTCCTCGACCTCCCTCCTCTAGAGAGAGAGAGAAAAAAAAACAACAACTTCTTGTCCGTTTTGGCACCCGTCGGAGCGCAGATCTACTTTGGTCCAAACCGAGGCAACAGGTCGAGGGTGTTCATCCGTCGGTGCGTATGGGAGGCTCCACTTTTACACTGACAGCTGGAGAGCAACTGGTTGTCTGTGTCAGCAGCAGCATCCTCCCTGCCTTGGGCTCCGCATGGACGCGCTGACTGCAAATGTGTAACCAACCTTTGGGGAAAACTGGCATTTGAGGAGTAAAAAAAACAAAAAAAAAACCCCAACAAACACAAAACAATAGGCTACTTAGAAAAACCTACAATGCAAATTCATACTAAACATCTGCGCTGCCTTATGAGCCTGCCACTCATTCAGACTGATGATCAAACTGTCACACACGTGACCCTCAACGCCTGTCACACTTCTGTGGAAACCTGCGCGCATCTCAGTCGTGAGTCTCTAACGACGCTTGCGTGTGTTTATTATCTTTGCACGGACAGCCTCTTTATCAAATGGGCTTCTCCACACTGTGGCGTCATTTTAGTGTGTCCAAAAAAAAAAAAGCCACGCTGCTCACGTTGGGAATTCTATTTTGCCGGAGTATCCAAGAGGACTCCAATCCAATTTATTTAGTGCGACCCTTTGCGTGTACATATTCATTTTCAGACACTTAACACGATTCCACACGGGTTGTGCTCTGAGAGCAGCTGCTTCCTCAATAACCATGAATATGTTCAAGTGCTCCTTAAGAAAAAGAACCACTGTTCAAAGACCCACATAATAAAAAAAAAAAAAAAGAAAGACTTACAGGACAAAAGGTCTGTAAAATTACTGATATCATTGCAGAGCTGGCCTCATTATGCTTTGCCAACCCCTGCTGCTTTAAATTAAAACAATTCTAATGAGAGGAACAAGCACCTTTTAACCTGCACATTAGTAAACCGGCCATTTTTTTATTATTATTGTGTGCCACACTGTTTTGCTATGATAGCCTATTAGTTGGCTTAAAGGTCACAGGCTTTATCTTATGGGGCCTGTAATCACAATAAAAGCTTTAATGAAAGTCAGATGTGGTGCTTAAGAGGACCGTTGACTCAAAGCCACAGACAACAGGTGTTATTCAAATGAACTTCCGCTGATTAATATTAATCTCCCACGACCCCGGTGTGGATGAAGCAGCCTCTCTGAACACTCCAAAACAAAAGCTTTGTCGGAGGGTCGCATAGGACTACACATAAATTAAGAAAAAAACAGGAAGGATAAAACTGATGCAAATATGATGGGATGCTCTTTACAGCCAAAGCTGACTTTAAATTGACAATAATTCTACACGCATTGACTTAGTAGGACAGAAAAAATGATGCCTGATAGTGTGTAATTTCCTCTGTTTTCTCTGCTGGGAAACTTATATAGCATTTTGTTCTATTTTCCTGTCAGACTTCGCTCTGGTTTTGTCTATTTTGCCCTCTGGTGGTCATGACAAAAGCACACAATCTGTACAGAACCAGGTTCATCCATCACTCCAAAGACTTCACTGACAACTAATACAGTGTAGAAAACACCAGAGTACATATACATTTATTAAACGTGCGCCTTTGGCAAATATGAAACACCACAGTAATCCGCTCAGTGTAAGAAATTACAAAGAGGATGACAAGGAGGCACAATATTTCAAGTGGGTGGGCATATCTGTGTAGCCATGGTAACAACAAAAAAGTGAGTGTACCAGAGGAGATAGTTCATGTGTTTCAAACCTCATTTAAACCCCATTCAGTCTGGCATTATCATAATGTGTATTCTGGGGACAGTTCGCAGGGGTTGAATAAAGCAGGTTGTTTCAGAAGATAATCAGGCTTTATCCCCTTCGCATCAGAAGCTATTTTCCTGCAACGCAAACACAAACAACGACCTGAGGAAGGGGAGCTGTACTTTAGGGGGCACAGCTAATGGGGATGATAATAAACAACAAGGAGTATAAAACCAGAATCCATTAAAAAGTTATTTAAAAGATTTTTTTAAAAAAAGAAAAGGCCTTCAGTCACTGTTTGACATTGATCCCGATTTAGAGCAGAAACGTCTCCCTTTCCGACTCCTAATCCAGTGTGACGTTGACGGATGCGAGGGCGTCGACGGCCCAGCTGGGGTACTGGTCAGGAGAAGGAAACATCCGCTTCATGAACGTCCGTATAAACTGGGGAAACTGTCCGTCCACGATGCTCTGCCGCACGGAACGCATCAGGGTGAGCTGGAAAAGACAGACGTTCGGTGAATAGAAGGCAAATAATGTGATTATTGATCTCAGTGGGAAATCATCCTCAGAGTGCATCCGGAGCCTAATGGGTTATTTGTTTTCATACAAATATTTACCACAGCTGTGAGTCAATATGATTCAGTCCGGTAACGTTTCAGAGCAATTTATAGGGACTTAAACTATATGTGTAAGTTGGTCAGAGTTACACAGTTTAATCCAGGGGCCACATTCAGCCCAATGTGATCTCAAGAGGGCCGGCCTAGTAAAATGGTAAAAGAGTGGAAAAAAAATAAAATTACATCATGAAATGGAATTACGTTTACAAAAGTTGCCTTAAAAATGTGAATAACATGAACAACCTGAAATCTCTTAAGAAAAATAAGTGCAGTTTCAACAATATTATGCCCCAGTTTATCATTTACACATGTGCATCAGTAAAATAACCAGAATATTGGTAAAATGACACTGACTTCTCTTAGACATTTCAGGTTGTTCATATTTGTTCAGGTTATTCACATATTTCTGTGAAAGGATAGTTTGTAAATGTAAACAATTTAATGTAATTGTACTTTTTTTTTAACACTAAAACAAAGAGAATTATTATTTATAGGTTATTATGATATTATTTTACTGGTCTGACCCATTTGAGATTGAACTGGTCTGTACGTGGAACCTGAACTAAAATGATTTTAACATCACTGATTGTTAAATTCACACAAATCCATCCCACAGGCCGGATTGGACCCTTTGGCAGATTCTATTGGTCAGTCTTCACATTGGCCTGATGGTTTGAGAAAGATTTAACCAATGAAAACGGCTTGTGACTACATCTCTTAACTCCTTTCATTTACTTAACATATACATCATTTTTCCAGTTTCCTGAAAAATAACCTTTTTTGGAGATAAGAGGTTTCCGCCAGACAGCAACGTTACACTGAATAACAAGGTCTGAACATCAGTGTAGCTTTTTTTTCCTTCATATTCCAACATAAAAATCCCAGGATTTATTGGGCTCAAGTTGTTAGAGTGGTTCAGGGAGCATGAGACATCATTTTCACACATGGATGGGTCATCAGAGCCCAGGCCTGAACCCCACTGAGAGTCTTCAGGGTGTGCTGGAGAAGACTTTCAGCAGCCGTCTGACTCCCCCACCATCAGTACAACAGCCATTCATTAAGAAATTTTAAATGCAGAGTGAATGCATTCCAAATATTACGTCCTTTTTGTCCAGGCAGTGTGTATTAAGTAAAAATCAACATCATTTTTTCAGGTTGTTATAAACAAATTTGACTTGAATAAATAAATATACTAACAGGTTGACTTGAACACATGTTTATATGGTACATATTTAGGAAATATACCACCTCCCGCTTGATGTCAATGAAAAAACAAGAGAAAAACAAATAAAGAAATTAATCACATGGAAAATTCTGTTAATTTCATGGGACTTTGCAGAACCCTGAGGCTCTACTCCAAATACTTGTGTAATTTCCAGTCTTGAGCTAAATTCTCATTATTAGTATGCATGTTCTAAGCCTCAGCGGTTGCTTATTATTCACTACACTGACTTAAAATTAGTACTAAAAACCTTGAAAACAACCTCCAAAAAAAAAGGAGGAATGGTTATATTTTTAGCCTAGTTTTCTATGTTTGACCATATAAATCTGATTCGGTGTAGGTTTATCATATGGGGAACTTATCTGATCCTGTGTAAAAACCCACCGGTACAGATGTTGCTAAAAATAGCTCCAGAGCTGAAAACCTCATTGTTAATATAATTTGACCAAGAAGGATTATCTTAATTTCCTTGAACCCTTTTTTTGGCCAAAGTGTGAATATTCATTGCAGATATATTAAAAAACATAAAGACAGCACATATATTACTCCATCATTTAATAGGTTTTTGAAAATAGCTCATTTTTCATACTCCGGCTTTGATACTGGATTCATTGGATTTTATTTCATAGGTTGGTATTTGGATGATGTTGACCTCAAGGTTTTTCTGTCTCTGTGTGTGATGCATCTTCAGTTTGTATTTTACTGGAATCCAGACGTGTTTAAGCTACAGCTTGTACCAGCAAAATTAAGGTTAACATTAATTAAGGTTAACATTAATTATTTTTGATTTTATGAACTACTATTTACATAAAAACCTTCTGTAAGCCTTATCAGTACAAAATATTCAATAAAATAGGAATAGAGCTTCAGGATTTGGGGAGATTACAGTAAGTTTACATATAAAATTGCTCAAGAAAATCCAAGACATGAACCGTAAAGTTACAAAGTGTTTGCTCTTTATCCAAATAAAAATTCCAGACTTTTTCAAAACTGCAGTTTTTCTCCCCAAGACCTTGAGTTTATGTACTTTAATACTTGCGTGCCTGCTTTTTGGGTTGAGATAGTTTATTTTAATAAATTTATGAATGAATGAATGTATAATTCACAGTAAATTATGTTTTACAGATATCACACAAACTAGAAATCTTTCCAGTACCGACCGGTTAGTGAAATCATACCAAGTTTTTTTTAATATATTTTCCTCATGTATTTCTTATCTTACAAGATACAAGATTAGAAATACGTTTCTAAATTCTATACTTTTTAAGACTTTCAAGACCTGCACAAGCACCTTGACATTAGGTAAGCTGGTATTGAATGAGCTTCTTTCAGGGAAACTGAACTGATTTTGGAATCATATACTTTTCTGGTTAATGTACTTTTTCTTTCTTTGTTTAAGACATAGGTTTTTCTTTTTCCAAAACATACCTTGACAGGTATGTTTTGGAAAAAGACATAATGAACACCATTGAACTTTTCGGGTTAATACTGACCTGGTAGGCGATGTTGTGAATGGTGATGTGATGCATGGCCGCCGTGTCGCTCTTAAACAGAGCATGCAAATACGCCCGGCTATGTCTGAAACACAACAGACAGCAGGAAGGTCGGTCATTCACACCTCTGCAGCATTTCATCTGTACAACACATACGTGATACTTGAACATCAGGCACCAGCGATGGACAGGAAAGAAGAAAATGTGCCTGTGAAAAACCCCCACCGCATCTTTATCTAATAACACTCTCTGTTTGCATTATATGAATATCATTACATAAAGTCTGTTTAATCTTGATCTTCTCTTTGATCTTTTTGTCTTTTAGTGCCGGTGAATAACTTTCCGTGACCACTCGCAACCTTTAAGTTTGGTTGTTTTCATATTCACTTCAAATACTCATAAAAACTGTGCTGCTGTAGACCCTGGAAACGACAGGAAAAGCTCCTTCACACCGTCTCACTTCACTGAACTTTCACACATTTTCGTCCAGTCCATTCTTTTGACCTTCATCGAACATGTCTGATGGACCAAAACATTGTATCGCTATTAAGTCTTTTTTTTTTTTTACCTCTTATTGAAGTCTACCATTTGTTTCTAGTGATTAGAGTTTGACTTTTTTTGTCCTTGTATTGTAATTTATTTTTTATTTATTTTTATCTGAGTCACGATCAATGACCCTCTATGAGTACTTACGTATTCGTATTGTCCTCTGTGTCTGTGATTTGTATTGTTTTAACGTTATATAATACCGATGCCCTCTTCTGTTACTGCAGAACAAATCTACCCACGGGCACAAATAAAGTTACCTTGACCTTGACAGTGTGTGGTAGCTTTTCTTGTCGTTTCCAGAGTTTGCCGTTCTCTAATGAAACCGTTGCATATCATGGTGTGCAGAGATTTGATATTCAGGATTAAAGCTCTTTATTCACTGTTTGTGCACAAACAATACGGGCACACAGGAATTCTTGAAGTAAAAGAATTAAGAGCCAAACAAAAACAACCTAGTATTAAAAATAATGTACTTCAAATACTGTACAAGAATAATAAATAGAATAAATAAATAGAAAAATATAATATATAAATTATTAATGCTGCAACTGAGGTGTGAAAACTATAAATGAGGAACCAGTGACATAATATTATCCAAAAAAAAAACCATAACCATTTCATTGATAAAAACACACTGTAACACTATCAGTAGGAACAGAAAATTACAGGAGGATATTGCACTTGTCCAGAAATATATAATGAATATTGCACGAGAGGTGGAATGAGGCAGCAAGGGGTTATTGCACATACTGTTCACATTTTTATTTATTTTTTTGCCATTATTCACACTATGAAAGGAAAAACCTGTTGTAAATTTTGTTTTTAAACATATAACATAGCCCCAGGATAATGCAAAATGCAACGTTTTGGTCAAATAATGACACCAAAAAGCTAACACAGCACAGAAATTAATTGTAAAGTGTTAATTAATATTAACAGTCCAAAATTTGATTCCAGATTTTAAAATTTCATGTCTTATCAACACCATGAGACCCCTACTTATTACTTAGTTTAGAGGTATTGCTGCTGAGATATTGCCTCAGTTGACCACATCTATATATTAAGAGCCAAGTGGCCTCTGTGTGTGTGTGTGTGTGTGTCTCGGGAATCACACAAAATCCGGAAAAACCGGACTGCTGCAGTTTGGAATATTTATCTATTTTTGGTCTAGGAACACAGCAGCGAAAACGGCAAGTTGATAGGACCAATATTTAGGGAGATATTAGTAATTTTGGAATACAATAGCCTTCCAATCACGTTACTATGGCCAGAGCACTTTGGCGGTGACTGCTGGACAAATGCGGTACACCATGCACAAATACACAACAGCATAAAAACTACCACATCTAGAACCCGTAGGTCAACACGCTGGTAAACATATATTAATAATAAAGTCGCTCCAAATTCACAAGTCTTCCATGGCCAAAACATCCATTTTTAGATTAAATAAGCAGTGATGCACCATGGGGGAGTGTGATCAGTCGGGTTTTTTTTTACCTTTTGCATGTGGGGCACTGACAGTCGGGGTCTATGGGCTGGAAGTCTTTAGCGTACTGCTTCTGTTTGACCTGGAGGGATCCCCACGGCACTAAGGCAGAACCGAACCTCTGCGGGAAGAGACAGATTAGTGTAAACAACTTTAAAGACGGAGTCATACCTGCTCCACGCTGCGATTAAAGCGTGTTTTTCAGTGGGCGGGGCGCGGGGAACTTACGGCGGTACGAGTGGGAAACACACAGTCAAACATGTCACATCCCAGAGCGACACACACCACCAAATCCACAGCATACCTGCAGGAAAATAATCATGACAGTTTGGTTTTAACATCGCTGCAAATATCTAAATATAAAAGACATTTCATAGTACCCAGACAGACGTACCCCACACCCATAAGGTAACGAGGCTTCTCCCGCGGCAGGTGGTCGGTGCTCAGCGTGACCATCCTCCAGAAGTCGTCTTTCTCCTCTCCTCCACTCAGGCCTCCGATGGCGAAACCAGGAACATCTCGTTTAGTCATCTCTGTACGAAGGCGATACCACATTTATGATGAAACCTACTCATATTATTAGACCACAGCACAGTCCTCGTACGTGAAAACCTACACGGCAATAAAGCCCATTTCTCAGAATCAGAATGTCCTTTATTGTTATTATACTGGGTGTACAACGAGACTGGAGAGCTTCTCCTTTCCAGTGCAAATATACATAGAAAATACGCATATAAAAGAGAAAAAAAAGAAAAATAAAATAAACATATACAT
>JAPQRQ010000027.1:27383259-27403178 GCA_037367365.1 Apogon talboti
TATAAAATGTAAATATAAAAATTAATTATAAAATATAACTGCAAATTGTTTATATACAGAGGATAAAAAAATAGATGTCTATATGCATGTATATATGTATCTTAGAAGTCTGAAATAAGATGGAATGTATTGCACGAGTATGAGAGGATGAGAGTGTAAACTGGTTCTGGTTCTGATGTTGAGGTTTCAGAGCTCAACATCAGTTGAACTGGTAGGAAATGGGTGGTTTCCAACTATCCCTGACTTTAAATGTATGTGGATTTACAGAAGGAGATTAAACTGAAGGAAAGGGTCTCCTTAAATACATTCAAAGTCATTCTAAATCAATGGGAAAAGGATAAATCCGGATGTAGATGTTTTTCTAATTGATTAAATCGGTTTCTGTTTTGAGATGCTTTTAAGGAACACTGTTGTTATACTTTTAGTACCTTTTAAATTATTGATGGTGTTTTATATGCATGTTCTTATTTTAGTGTTTTATGTAATGGTTTTAGAACTGACTTTCATTGTGTTTTATGTATATTTTTAGTGTGGGTGTATGGCTGTGATTTCTATTTTGTGTAACTTCTGCTGCAGCTGCTGTCTTGGTCAGGACACGCTGGAAAAAGAGATTTTTAATCTCAAGGAGCTTTTTTCCTGGTTAAATGAAGGTTTAAAAAAAATGCAATTCTGTTTTAGTCGTCCAAAGACCAGTAATGGTTTCACAATATTTACGCCAATAATATCCAAATATCTATCTAGCAGTGACAACTTAATAAGCAGGGTCAGGCTTTATATGTACAACACTATCTTAAAGATATTCTATTGCTTTATGCTTTTATGACTAATATACTGTAACTTCAGTTCCTTTAAACACAAAGGTCATTATGAGAGTAGGACATTTTTAGGCCTAAAATTCAGCTTTAATATCAGACTCTTAAAGGGACCACCATAAACACTGACAAGATCATTACCATCCGTACTGGTGTCAAGTTGATTTTTTATACCCACCTCCTACTACGTAAATGCTTGTTTACATTCATGAATATATGGACTGGAGAAACATGCATGTAACCGTCTGCAGGATATTTATCAAAAAGGTGTCTGATTAAGATTGGAAAGTGATTTTTTTTTTTTTTTTTACCATCTAGACAAGTCTTGCGCAGCGTTGCATTCAGCCCCCCCTGGATGATGGCAAACAGGTTCTGTTTTTCCGGATGTTGATTTGCAGCTATACAGCGGTCTAGCCAGCGAATAGATCTGTGCATGGCCTCCTCCACCCGCGGTCCTGTCACGGTACTGCTGACCACATCATCCAGCTGCATCATGATATCAGACCCTGGAAATGTGAAACAGTGTTTTGTTAGTGAATTGGGAATACTGTATGTTAGGACTGTGACTTTTCCTATATAAATCTATATAAATGATATGACTGTTTCAGACCGAGACTATTCTGTATGCTGATGGACTTTTCAGGAGTCAGGAGGATCTCTTTGCCGTCATAGGGGGACTTGAACTTGACTCCTTCTTCTGTGACCTCCGAGAGTTCGACTAAAGACACCATCTGGAAACCTCCACTGTCCTGTAAGCAAATAAACACGACTTCAGAACACAGTATTTGGACCGCTATATCTCACGTGGGAAAGTTATACTTACAGTTAATAGATTTCTTTTCCAGTTCATGAACCCATGCAAACCGTTGGCTTTCTCTATCAAATCAGGCCCCTGCCGAAAGTAAACTCACATTAGACACATGTTAACAAAAATGATAATATATACATCAAATATTAGCGCTGGGTTTTGCAGTATAAGATGTATAAGGAGAAACGGATGGACATTTCCAAGAAGCCAAAGCTTAGAATAGGTGTGTCAAACATACGGCCCGCAGGCCGAAACCGGGCCGCCAAAGGTTCTAATCAGGCCAACGGGATGAGTGCAAAGTGCAAAATTTTTTTCAATTAAGGGTGTCAACCTCATTTTAGTTCCAAACTCCAAATGCCAAAGTCAAAAATTTTAACAATATTATATCTGTTACTAAATGTTTTGGGTCTTTGTAGATCCACTGCAATCTGTAATGCACATGTATAAATGAGGCAAAATATTGATAAAATTGCACTTGTTTTTCAGGTTTTTCATTTTTATTTGTGGAAAGATAGTTTGGAATCTATACTTTAAACAAGTTCATAATTGTAATTGTACTTTTTTGCACTGAAACAAAGAGAAAAATTTGGACATCTCATTATTTATAGGTTGTTATAACTATTATGTTACTGGTCCGGCCCACTTGAGATCAAATTGGTCTGTATGTGGCATCTACACTAAAATAAGTTTGACAGCAATGGCACTGAACATTAAAGATGATTGTTACACATAACCATAAATAAAAATAAATGGAGCATACAAAGTTGTGTGGTTTGGGGGTGTTAATCTTGGATTATATTGCCCTCTGTGGAATTGTTTCTCTGATGAGATCCACTTGAATAATCCTCCTTTGCTTCGTATTGTTTGATCCTGATTATGATGCAGTAATATTTTAATTTGGATATTTTTGTTTTAACATTATGATGCTGAAAGCTGAGTGTCTGACATTTGTCATGTGGTCCATCCAGGTTGAAGTTTCTTGTCAAACCTGACCACCAAAAGAATGCAGTCCAGACCATCAGTCTGATACCTACCGGTCTCATGCCCAGGTGATAGGTGTTTCCAAGACAAATCTGACATCCCAGACCCTCCAGCTGGTCCACAGTGATCCCCTTCAGAGTCCCCTGAGTGCCCACGGGCATGAAAACCGGGGTGCTCACGGTGCTGTGTGGCAGTATTAAATCACAAGCTCTGGCTTTAGTCACCGGGCATTCAGCAATGATTTTCAGAGTCAGAGGGGCAGCCGCAGACAAAGTTTTCTTAAGAGACATGGTGTTTTCTGAAGTATTTGTATGAGCTACACAAGGTACGGTGGCCGCCATGTTGAATCGAGCATGTGACGCGAAGGGGCTGGAATTGACAACCGGACTGGCCAATGTTAAATTAGTCATTTGTTTGGAGCGAAGAACACGCCTTTTGAAAATCCAATCAAAATGCTAGTATGGTGAGATAGACGGTAAAACTCCCCAATAGACTACCTGTTTTGGAGACAAGAGGCGGGTCTATATTCACCGGTTTGGATCGGATGTCGTCTCTTCTAACCGGATGGTATCGGTGTAGAGGAAGTTTTGTTTTGCGAGTTTTCCGTCCGTTTCGACTGGCTGGGTATTAATCCAACACGCTTCAAAGAGCATGAAATGATATTAGCGTGAATTGAATCACCGGCAAAAGCTAACCTGCTTACCGAGAGAGTGAAGCACAAGCTGTTCGAAGCGGCGGAACTTTTTACATTAACCCGAGAGCACCTTGCTGCTAAGCTAACGTTACCTAGCTAGTTAGCGCGGCTAACGTCAGCCTCTGGTCTGCGTTGTGTTGAAGGGGCTCTCCGAGCTAACGAAGCCATGGGGAACCGGGGCATGGAAGACCTGATTCCCCTGATCAACAAGCTTCAGGACGCTTTTAGCTCCATTGGCCAGAGCTGCAATTTAGACCTTCCTCAGATTGCTGTGGTCGGCGGACAGAGCGCTGGAAAAAGCTCTGTCTTGGAAAATTTTGTCGGCAGGTACGGTGATTGTCACTATTTAAGTTATCCGTTATACTATACATAGTTTATTTTGTGATCTAGGATTCTTAAAGTGTATATTTGTTTGTGCATCAGATGCTTTACTTTTGAAAATACTGTCATTGGGCTAAGCTAACCTTACTCTGCTAGCACGTAACGTCAATATTAAGTTACGCACTTGTCGTAAACCTTTCTCATGGAGTAAAGTGAATGCACGTTCAAATCTGTCACATACGCCTTTTACGTGTCAGTCAGTGGACTGACCTAAGATGCTGGTGTAAGTGGAAAAATAGATATAGTTTTATTAAGCAAGTTATACGTCTGTCTTGGTTGAACAAAATAAACCTGTTCCTCAGATTACTGCCAATTTCTACTCCCAACTTCAACCTTGTGCATTCTGCCACTTTTATGGGTATGTTAACAAAGATGAAATATATGTTACATGTGGTCTGTGGTGTTGTTGGTTGCACTATAGGCTTTTTATTGCAGTTACAAGCCATCTTGTTTTGCCATCTGCCTGTTTGTTTTCAGCCGTCAATGGGAACTTTTCCTGTGTTTCTATTAATATATCCATGCCACTCCCACAAACTCTACACAGTCTGATAGGAATTGTTAATTGTGTGTTGCCTGTATCTGCCTTTTGCATATTTTTTGTTTTACATAAATACTCATGGATATTTTTAGAGAAACCCTATTAGAGTATAGAATCAGGAGCTGTCTTGGTTTAAAGCGTGAATTATTAAAAGTCACTTAATCTGCTGTGCTTTTTGTCAGGTCATTTTGAGAACCCTGTCAACAAAATGCTGACCTTTGTCGAACAGGATAAGCTTATTTCTGTAGCAGACACTGCTTCCCTTGCCAACTTCCTCTTTTGTTTCTCTTTTTGGCTTTTGGAGAAATTTGGGGGAATTAAAGTTTGTGTCTCCCTTCATTGTGACGTGAAGGTGATGTTTCACCTCAACAGGCTGGTCCTGTTGTCCTCTTCCATATCAGCAGTGAATGAGATCACGCTTCAGATAAAGAAACAAAACAGGCTTGCTCCAAAGCAGCTTGTTTAGCAGGTTTCCACTCCATTGAGACACAGTCAGTGTGTAACCCAACCCACAGTGTGAAGACACAATAACACATAGATGCGGGACAGCTAGCAGAAGAGAGGAAGCACATTGGCTGTTGAGATGCAGACTGGCCTTTAGTTGTAATCACACCGACGAGCATGTCATAACTGCTTTCAGGCAAGAACAAGCTTGTAGATTAGAACACCACTCAGTGCACATTAATTCAGATGAGTGGGACTTTGCGTTGTGAGAGCACTTGACACATATCAGCTGTAATTACTGTTAGACATTTTAGTGTCCTCAATTTCACTGCCTGTGCTGGCCTTCCACTTTTTGCTTATTGACAGGTCTAATAGCACTTTGCAGCAACCTCTCCTCTCTTCTCATCATGTTTTGAAGTATGAGAGTGGTGCATTCAAATGGTTACCAGCTTTTTATCCACATCAAAAAAAGAACAGTTAGTACCCAGTGTGCAGGTACCCGCAGACAAACAAGGTGGAACAAGAGAGGTCAAACTCATGCAACAAGGCCAAGTCTAAGTTAAACCTGGAAGCGTTTGGGTGTGCGACACATCACTATAGCAACAGGCGGGTGTGCTCAAGTAGAGGTGACTCATTGTTGATCTAAAGACTTGTTTGAGCTCAGGAGTGGCCAATACATAAAGTCATTACAGTGTTCCACAATAATATGAGTTTTTAGTTGGTTATTCATAAGAAAAAAATGCTAATTTCTAGGCACTATTCACATCACTTAGCTCCTGTTAAGAGTCAGAAATGGGTTCATTCTAGTTTCCCCAGTGGCTGACATCCTTTTGTTTGGAAATGTGCATGCTGTGTTATGAATGGCTGAATTCATCTCTGGGTCCCCAAGCAAGAAAATAATCTCTTTCACTTCTTGCAGCCCCAGTGATGATAGGAATGGAGTCACTGGGATGACATCCAGGCCATAGACTGTATGATTCATACACGGAGTGTAAAAGCTCTTTTTCTGCCTCATGTCTAGATTCATTGTCATGATGGCTGTCAAGTGGCATAATTTACAGCTCACTCTGTTTAACTGGCTAATGCTCTGCAGCCTTAATCATAATGTTGGCCACTGCTCATTTCACTCTTATCAGCTCATAGCTAGATGTGCTTGTGCTTTACATTTCCTGGTTGTCATGAAGTTGAGGAAAATGGAATGATACCAGTGTTCCCTCTCAGTTCTTACAGTCCTGATTTCCATGACAGGCAAATCATATGGGAACGGCTTCCCTCACTTTCCTGTGTGGCCCATCTTGTTGATGTGATTTGGGCCTCTATTTCCTCCCAAGTTTGTTATAGGAGAGCAGAGCACATTGGTCAGCTGCTCTGTGTGCTTTTCTACACAAGTTAATCAAATAACTCTGGCTCATCAGCCTTGTGTATTTGTGATTAGTTGGTAGGTATGTCTGCGTTGTGGCCGTGTTTAGTTTGTGTCAAGGGAGCCAGCTTAGTAAGGAGCCCAATAAGGAGCTTCAACTGTTGCTGACACAGTTGATGCAGAATACACTGTACCCCTTAAAACATGCTCCCTAAAGGTATTTGATGTGATATAAAGGTAGAACCTAATAATAATAATAATAATGAGTTTATACTCTGATACACTTACATATTTTACTGACACAATTAAATGGACTTCAGCCTTCATCATTGTCAAAAACTTTTTTTTTTTTTTTTTTGCTGTGACAGAAAACTAACCAGAAAATCCAACACATAACTGCCTTCACCAGTTGTTGGCACTAATTATGTTTATAGACCTTCCTACGCTTTAATAAATGGCTAATTGGCAGCAATGGCACAGATCTGAGAGATTGGACACCAGATAATCAGACAATACTTTTCGTACAAGATCATGAATGCCTTACTGTAGACAAAAACACAGTTTAAGAAAGCAAAGGTATTTGCAACTAAAATGATCCTTTTCATTTTTTGCTCTGAGTAGTCAGAATGCTTGTAGGAAATTGGTTTCCTACATGCATATGGCCATAATTAAGTCAAGATGGTGATCAGTATTATGACAACAATGTCCTAGATGGGAGTAAGGAAGTCATATCTATCACTGCAAGCTGGCCAGGGTGGAGGCTCTTATCGGTTCTGCTGTCAGTAAACCACAAAGAGAGTAGCAGTTTTAAGTCCTATGATGTATCAGATCCTTTTTTTAAAACGGTCTTTGTCAAAACACCAGAATATGACCATGTTAACACTAGTTAAACCATCTGTACTTGAGAATTCAGTAAGATGTTGGTGCTTAATGGGGCGGCTGTGGCTCAGGAGGTAGAGCGGGCCGTCCAATCACCAAAGGGTTGACAGTTCGAATCCCGCTCTGTCCTAGTTGTGTGCTTTTGAGGCAAGGTGGCAAGACACTTCACCCATCTTACATTCAGTGTCACTCACATTGTTGTATGATTGCATATGAATGTTTGGTGGTGGTTGGAGGGGCCCATTTGGCGTGGATTGGCAGCCTTGCTTCCATCTGTGGTTACAAATGTAGCTTACCACCACCAGTGTGTGAATGTGAGAGTGAATGAATAATGGATCAGTAATGTAAAGCGCTTTGGGTGCCTTGAAAAACACTATAGAAATCCAATGCATTATTATTATTAAATAATTTGCTAGTTATTTGTTGCTACTGTAAGGGCAGAATTACTCAAAATGTCAACCAAATGAACACCAGTATACTTGATTTTCTAAAGAACAGAATGACTAGAAAAGCTGATTGAGTATTTCGACAGATAAGTTGCTGTTTTTTGAACAGAAGGAAGTTGGAGCCAGGATTTTTTGGAGCCAACATCTGGTGGCCGTTTGTAGTATTACACTTTAATGTTCTTTGCCTTCAGTCCCCAGCTGTGTGGTTTGTGGTATATCCTTGGGGCAACCCCTTGAATGTACCAATAAGCAGAGGGATTTTGGTGGTGCTTGAAGAGGCTTTGCTGCCTAGTGAGGACTCTTCGTGCCCACAGTGACAGACTGTGGTGCAGGAGCGCGGGTAGCCATAATTATATGTTCACTGCCACAGCAAAAGCCCGTGGGATAATTCCCACTACCCACAAACACATTTTTCTGTAATAGACTATCCTGTGAGAGCTGGAGAATTCCACAAACTGGTTTTCTGGTTGAAAGGAGGCCTAGCTCATCTACTGTTGACTCCAGAGAAAGGAGGATCACCTGTGGGTCATACATTGTCTGAGTTGCTCTGCCTGTTTGGATCAGACTGTCAGGGCAGGCGGGGGGGGAGGGAGCGGCTCTCCCTTTTGCTTTTTCTTGTGGTAGAGGGAGGCTTACAGACTGATGCTCTCTGCTTGGCCATCCATAATACATGCAATGATACACAATCTGCTCAGCCTCGTCTATCATTTACAACGCATCAATAATAGAGTCCTGGCCTCTTGCTTCTTTTCAATATGCCACTGCTGTTTATCCAATTCTGTCTATGAAGACTGACTGTTCTGTGCCCTTGTGTTTTGTTCTCTGAGAGGACCGTATTCAAACAAGGCATTTCATTATGTGTATTTTAACTTAACACGTTATTGTATTGTTGTGATTGCTTGACCAGCGGCTTTTGCAGCTGACGAGGTAGACTGATGAATATCCAGTGAGAGTGGTCTGTAACAGGAGAAATGCATCAATACTGAAGCAGTTCCTTGAAGACTTCATGCTCATTACAAACCGTTGTTCTTCTGTCGTATGCATTTGGTCTGCCCCTTCCCTCCTTTATTCTGCAGCCCCTTCATTGCACCTGTTCCTCATCCAGGACTTTCTGTACCCCTGCTGCATTGACAAATGCCTGCATGCTCCACATTATGTGCATGACACAGCACCGGTGGCGAACCACAGACCTGTGGATTTGTGCTGATGTAAGGGGGACTGTCCAGAATGTTCCCTTAGTGTTTCACCATAGGACCACAGCCTGGGATTAGCAGACAGTCTGTTGTATGACAAATGAACTCCTTTTTTCCCTCCGTACTGTGCCTCACACGTTGCTTCTAGTCTGAAGTCATCAGCCAGGTGGAGCAGCACCACCACAGGCCCCCCCCCCCCCCGAGTGTGGGTTTGTTTGTACAAAAAAAGCACATATATAAACTGTTTTGTGAGAGTGGGTAGCATGCATCCTTTGAAAGTGCCAGCCATTTGCCTGTATATTTTTCTTTTCAGTTCATTATATCTGACATCACAAAAACAGAGCCCTGTGGATTCTCCTTGAATCATCCGAAGCTCTTTTACCTTGGTGTTTTTTCAGTGTTGAATCTTGTATGATCTAAAGAACAAAATCATGTTGCCCCTGATAATATGATGCATGATACACCCAGTTATTGGGCTTTCATCACTGCCCAGGATCTAGGGATGACTGCAGTTTGGAGGCCGTTGTTCACTTTCATACTGAGGACAAAAGCCAGATGTTATTAGTTTTGTTTTTTGTTTTTTTTTTGCAGTGTGAAGAGGGTGTAAGATACCTCATCTTTCTTACAGTTGCTTCAGTGTTGGACTCTGATTGCCACCAGATGTAGTATGTTTACAGAGCAGCTGAGAGCCTTGAGAAGTGGAAGGAGATTGGGTGGAGGAGCCTGATCTAAGGGCTGACTAAGCAACTTCAGCCATGTGGTTAAAAAATTCCTCAGGTACCTTGTCACTTTAAGAAGAACAAGTAAGCCAACTGTGAGGGAGCTCGTCTCCTATAGCTTGTGTCTCAGTGCGCTGTTGCAAAAACATTTGTCAGTGTTTATTTACTCTGCGTTGCATTTGTAAGGAGTTCACTTGATGCAATTTAAAAATGTGTGTACAGCAAGACAATGTCACAAGTCGGAGGGGAAAGGCTGATGTGGTTGAATGAGGCATTCAAACCCTGACAAGTGGCCAGCTGGACTAAGAGCCTTTTCCTAAAATAGACCCACAGAGCAGCGTGAGCACATTCATCAATTGGCAATTTCCACATAACTAAATGATTGCAACCATAAAAAGGCAATTCTACCTAAAACAGAATGCATATTATCATTTAGAAAATATGATTTAAATTACTAGTGAAGTCAGATTTACAATATAGTCTTTATAGCATTATAGTCTCTATACGATCTTATAATTATGAAGCATTTCCTCCAAACTGGAAATGTGGTCATTAGCAGCTCCAATGATGATGAAATGAAACGACAAGTTTTATTGCTGGTACAGTGCATTAACTTAACATGTATCGGTCTTGTTTCACATAGTTTATTGTGTGTTCTACCTATAAATACATACAGTATATGTTCATCTTTTCTATAGACAAATCATGGAAGTGCATCATCGCAGTCTGTATCTGTCTATTTAAAGGCTTGTTTAACTTCATGCATAAAAAAATAGCTGGCATGTCACATTTTATAGACATTTAATTCTATTTTAGAGACCGTTTTCTAAATAACAGTACAAGTGGGTGTGCATAAATTGATCGGTAAAGCTCTTAACGATGAGAAAAAAGTGAGTGTGTCACATTTGATTAGTTTTGTGACGTGTTGGAGGCGTGAAATCCCCCCTGTGCCCATCAATTTGGCTGAGGTCACGCTGTGGGGAAGATGAATAATTAAACCTTCTCCTTGTCTCTTTTATTCCTCTTTATGTTGCTTTATCTGGCTCTATTCTGAACCACCCGTATTTTACCCAACTCGCCCTCATATCGTTCAATTCCCTTTTCTTCCTTTTATCCCCTTCAATTCCAGCATTTGTGATTCGTTTGTCTGTCTCCTACTCAGGGACTTTCTTCCTCGTGGATCAGGCATCGTTACCCGAAGACCTCTCATTTTGCAGCTGGTCAACAATATAGCAGGTGAGAGTGCCACATCACATGTCCGTTCATTGCTGGCCTGCGTATGGCCTCTCAGCTACAGCGCCTCAAGCTAGGCTCACTGCTGTTTGGGAACCTTCAATCTCATTAATTTAATATTCTCCCTTGGTCTCTCTTACTCTCCTTTTCTTTGTTACTGTGCTCCTTTGTGTAGAATATGCTGAATTCCTACACTGCAAAGGGAAGAAATTTGTGGATTTTGACGAAGTGCGGATGGAAATTGAGGCGGAAACCGACAGGATAACAGGCTCCAACAAAGGCATCTCTCCCATACCAATTAACCTGAGGGTCTACTCCCCACACGGTAAAGGCCACAGGCGTCACTGTAAAGCACACATAACACTTTCATGTCTGCACACTTTTCTATAAATCTAATTCTCTCCATTTTCCAAGCTACACCAGGGCACTGACAATTTATGCCAGAGAAAAGTCACATTTGTCAACCATCAGCTCCTTAATGTCACATTAATAATTAGGTTTAATAATAGAACTGTAACAAGTGTATGGCATTAAATAAGTCATGTGTCGGGTAATTAATTCATCTGATAAGCTAAAAAAAAAGAGATAATAATTGTCAGTTTTATCCACAAACAGCAATAATATAGTCATGGTTATTAGTTACATCACAAACAGAGCTTGGGCGTTATCAGTAAACCAGATTGTGTTGTGGTTTGGACCCATGTCGCCCTAGTCAAGCATTAAAAAAACCTCAACTTTTTGATGTTAGAATGATTTCTTGTATTCCATTATTGAATGCTTGTCACTGATACCTATTCATCTTCTTAAGGTAGCTGCCGCAGGGAATCTCTTGACAGATCTGACATGCTCCTGTTTATTTCTTGGGGTAAATGTGACATTTGAAACATCAGGTGGTGTTTACATCTGTGTGAAGTAAATACAAATTCAGCAAACATCTGCCTTCTTTAGTGTCTCCAGATAAAAGCCTCCCCGTGGTGGTTTGAAAGTCAGCAAAGATGTCATTCATGTTGTAAATTAAGAGATGGTAGTATAGATGTCTGCTGATGTTTTTTATGAGACGTGAGGAAGATGAAAATGAATATATGTATATGTGTGTGTATTAACAGCACCATGAGTGTGCAGTCTGTTTATTCAACACACATTTCTTTAGGTTTGATTAATTATACATTTGTTTTTGTCTTATTTGTCACTATTAGATGCTGTGTCATGTTCATAAGGGGTCTAATAAGAAATGATTAATGAAAGAAAGTGCTTTGTGTTTACTTACTTCAGGAAGGTTTCCCTCCTCAGGACCCAGTTTTACAACATTTTATCATGAATTGTTGTTTTCATCTTATTGTATCTTTCATGTCTATTTTTGTTTCTGTCTTTTTGCATCTACTACATAATTTTATCCTAAGTTGGTGCAGCTTTTTTCTTATGTTTGTCTTTTATGTTTTTGTGGTGTTTCGTGGTTTACGTCACTTTCATCTTGTTACATCTTTTATGGCATTTTCATCTTTTATGTTTTTTTTATTGGTTCTCTTATGCCATTTTTATGTAATTTTTACCTTTATCTTGTTGGATCTGTAGAATCATTTTTGTCCTTTATGTAATTTTTTTCATCTGTTGTAATTTTTGTCCGTTTTCTAGGTTTTTTTTGAGTCATTTTGTCCTTTGTCATTTTCATTTTGGTGCATTTATGGTGCTTGTGATTTATGCACTCCTTTATGTCATGTTTATTGTGCTGTGTCTCTTTTTTATTTTTCTCGTTGCACCATTTATTTTAGGTCATGTTTGTCTTCTGTCACATTTTCTGGTAGTTACACCTGTTACCACTGAAGTCTCATATCCACATGTCTCATGACTTCATCAGGTTCACAATTTATAGACTCACTCAAACTAAACTCTTCCTCCATTTTAATTAGGAAAATTCATTCACATATCATTGTTTTGTACTTCTTTGAACCCTCATAAAAACATGTCTGCAACCCATTTTTGACCCTGATTCTAAGTTTGGGAAAGGCAGACTTAAATAAACCACAGTGTGTCTATGTGTGCGGGATTTATGTATTTATTTATTTTTATTATCTCATCTGCTGTAAAATAATTTCTGTCATTCATGACTTCTGCCTATTCATCGCAGTGTTGAACCTGACCCTGATCGACCTTCCGGGAATGACTAAGGTTGCTGTTGGCGACCAGCCCCATGATATCGAGCACCAGATCCGTGACATGTTGATGCAGTTCATCACTAAGGAAAGCTGTCTGATCCTGGCTGTCACCCCGGCGAACACTGACCTGGCCAACTCTGATGCTCTGAAGATCGCCAAGGAGGTGGACCCGCAGGGTGAGCAGCACAGCGCTTTGAGTAGTTCAAACGGAAAACCGCTGGAAGCAAACACAACTCTTATTCTAGTTTATCTCACAAAATAGGAAAATATATCAAACGTTAAGCTGTGGATCATAAGATTCATTTCTGAATATCTGAGTGACCCTGTGTCAGAATTTGAAGACAGCATTTCTGTCTCTGCCAAGTCTCTTCCTCTTTTTCTTAAAAACAGATCTATGTCAGAAACATTGAAAATGCACATAAATGATTATTTTGGATTTTAATCCTTTTAAACTTTATGGTAAGTAAAACATGTCTTTGGAGACAGCAGGGACTGAGGGTTAGTTTCACGTGTCATGAAACTAGGTTCCTCTTCATCATCATCATCATCATCATCCTCACGTTTTTAGCGCAATCTGGCTTTTCCCTAGCAGCAACCTCAGCATTTAACCCAGCCGTTTTAAACTGTTCTCAAGAAAATAGTTTTTTACTGAAATCTGTGCATGTATTTCACATAATTTTCAAACTAGGACAATTAGTTTTGTGAAAAACAGGACACTTGCAGTGGAGGTTTTTAGGGTCGTCCCTCAGGTAAATTTAGCATTTTTCATTAAAAATAGAAAATCGCATTATATTAGTACCATATGTGTACAGAAAACAAATGGAAAAGAAATAGCACAAAATAGACACCACCCATTAAGCTAAAGATAGTCCAAAGGGGGACCTACAAGCATTAGAGAAATCATTCAATTATGAAGCTCTTCACACTGGTTTTATTGTACTTAATTTGACAGGTTCTGCCTAAAATGGCTTAGGTGTTAAATCTGAGCCTTATAAAAGCATGGAAAATCCTGCAGAGGTTTTCTCTCGCAGATACCTTGTTGTTGGCTCCATATGATCTTCACACCCTGTTTCAAAACATTTAACACTAAACACCCAGTACTGGGTGATATAAAACATGCTAAACATCTCTTCACAGCTGATAGAAACTGCTTTCTTTATCATTAACCTTTAAAGCACCTTCGTGAACCTCCTCGGGAACTCTTTAATCAGTAATCAGCCCTTATTCATCTATGCCACTTCTGTGTTGCTATTTAGAAGCATGGATCAAAGAGGCCTAAGGCACGGATGGAAACGACATTAGGAGCAGACAAAAAGAAAAGATCTGATGCAACACAAAGGGGGAAAAATTGTGCTTTGATGAAGAAAATTAGTCTAGATGTTTACTGTAGGTCTTGCTCATCAAAATGCTGGACCATGGGCACAGAAAAACCTACACAGGAATAGAAATGAAAAGTTTCTTATAATAAATTTATATATATTTTTAAATGAATTTTTCAATATGGCATCTCCAAACCTTCTCTAAAAAAGAATAAGTGCAGAATGAATGGGTTTTGTTCGTTTGGGTGCAGTCATCTTTGGAGAAAAGAATACAGTTTGAACTTTCATGATTCATATTTATAGCCCTTTGGTGGAAATATTTGCTTTTTTGCAATTTTAAGTGAGCGCTAGAGCATTTTGCCAACAGCCTGTATTTTTAGCCAGCGTTATTCAGCTTAGACCTGTGTGTGAACTGTTTGAAGAACTCTGAAAGGATGAATGTCTTTAAGCAACTGACAAAAACATCCTTTTGTGCAGGTGTGCGCACCATTGGTGTCATAACAAAGCTGGACTTGATGGACGAAGGGACAGATGCAAAAGACATTCTAGAAAATAAACTTCTCCCGTTGCGTAGAGGTGAGGATTTTAGACACACAAACATTCACTGCTTTTTGTTTTTAGACCCCAGAGTTACTATTTTGTCTGTGTCCAGGTTACATTGGTGTGGTGAACCGCAGTCAGAAGGATATTGATGGGAAAAAGGACATCCGCGCTGCTTTGGCTGCAGAGAGGAAGTTCTTTTTGTCGCACCCTGCCTACAGACACATGGCAGAACGTATGGGCACACCACACCTGCAAAAGGCGCTCAATCAGGTAGTCTGTTGTTAAGTATTTTGACTGCTGAACTAATTCCCCCCCTAACATATTTGATTGTTTTTCAAATACAAGACTTGCCTCTCCTCACTGTCTCCAGCAATTGACGAACCACATCAGGGACACGCTACCTGGACTGCGCAGTAAGCTGCAAAGCCAGCTCCTCTCGCTGGAGAAAGAGGTGGAGGAGTACAAGAACTTCCGTCCAGATGACCCCACACGCAAGACCAAAGCCTTATTGCAGTAAGTTCACTACTTCTCAATATTACTTCACAGTAATGCAGCACAAAGTTACTGCAGATAACTTTGGCAGGAAGTAACACGTCCTAGTCATGTTAGCTGCTAGCTGTCACCACAGCGTGAATAATGTTGTGAATGATATAAATTCTATGTGATTTTGGTCGTACATACTGTACATGTATCCATCATTTTCTTTGAATCACCACTATGTACTGTTACATGCAACTATGGATTGCTATGGTTTCTGTAGCTTAATATGAGCCTTTGAATATATAAGGGATAGATAATTATATATTATAATGGTTTCACCCTGAACGCCCCCGGATTTGCCGCCGCTGGATATCCTTCGTGTGAACGCGATCACGAGGACAGATTTGGTTGGATTCATTATCCCTTGACAACCATCATAGGAGAACCCTAGTGGAAGAACCCTATCGATTTCGAAATTATGATTATCGAAAATCAGTTTTTTGGACATAAATCAAGCAATAATAGGCTGATTGAGATAAAATTTGGTTCATATTGATGTCTTACAAATGTCCATTTTCTGGCTACCATCTAGAGTTCATATGGTGTCATTTTTATTCACTAGGTGGAGTTGTTTTTTTTTGGGTTTTTTTTAAATTGGCTCTCTGACCATTATTCTGTCGCTATCAGGTCGATTTAGCTCTAATTGAGTTTGTATCGATTGTCTAACAATTATTGTGGATAGATTTATATATAGCAGAGGATTGGGGGGATTTCAGGGATATACCCTTGCTGTCGGCCCCTGATAGTGTAAGCCCTGTTTTACAGTTTGTGATTGGGTATATGTGGTTGGATATTAAGGAAAATACAGTTTGCCGAGCTTTTTGAAATATGCATTTTTTTCAGCTCACACTTACAAACTTTAACCAGTATTACAAATACACAGCAGCTTTCAATTTGCATCTTTATACCTTAGCTCAGTGTCACTGAGCCTAAAAGGTTAACATATACATAATAATTGTTAATGCTAGCATTGATGTTGACTCTATGATTGGATTATTTGTGTAGCTCTAATATTTACACAGCGAGCAGGTCTTCGTCTTTGCATTTATGTGTTGAAATGAAGGAAGGATGCACTTAGACAGGGAAGGCACTTCAGTTGGGTGTAACCTCACCACTACACAATGACAGCGACGCACAATAAATAGGTATGTGTGTCACCCTGTATTGAAGTGAGACACCAAGACAAACAGGAAATGCGCTAAAACATTGACCAAACTTTCAGTTCGTCTTCCTCCATTGCTCCCTCGCTCGTAGTGTAAGACGATCTCATGATAGTTTATCCTGCATCACCACTGTGCCTAGCAATGCTGAGGTAGGGCTATAACTACAATGAAAATGCTACACACTAGTGCCAAAAGTGAGCTGAGTTGAGGGAAGTTGAGCTGATAACAAAAAAAGTAAAGTGCTTTGAGTGCCTTGAAAAACTCTATAGAAATCTAATCTATTATTATTATTATTATTATTATTATTATTATTATTATTATTATTAACATCAGTGGACAAGTAACATAACTCATTCACAGTGTTCCTTTAATATTTTAACACCAGTAGTAACAGGAGTTGACTCAGTAATCAAAATAAAACAATTTTTTTTATTGAGGTCATTGAGTTGCAATATCTTATATCACTGTTTGACTAAAGGGAAGGGCTGCCAAGATGAGATGTAATCCTTTAACATGGTGAGCTCGAAGAAAGCGACCGTACTGATTTTTAGCACTTACATTACCACATAGATGAAAGTGTCTGAAAATGATAGTACAGACGAAAATGGAACCTGAGGAGCTTTCTGAGAAAGCATTTGAGAAGGTTTATATATGTCACCGGTCCCTTTTTGTGCATCGCCTTCCTCAGGATGGTGCAGCAGTTCGGCGTGGACTTCGAGAAATGCATTGAAGGGTCTGGGGACCAGGTCGAAACCAATGAGCTGTCTGGAGGCGCCAAGATCAATCGCATCTTTCATGAACGCTTTCCCTTTGAACTGGTCAAGGTTAGAACATCAGCATGCATTGCCATAACGAATATCGAAATGCGGGGTATTGCGGATATTTACGTCAGTGTGCTCTGAGAGATTTTGCCGCGGATTTGTTAAAATACAAAGAAGATCATGCCTCGTCGTCTCCGTTCATTCCACAGATTGTTTTTGATGAGAAGGAGCTCAGGAGAGAAATCAGTCACGCAATCAAGAACGTACATGGTGTCAGGCAAGTATAAGAGCGAAAAAACAACCCATTTGACTTGAGCCTAGCCACCCGCTGAGCTCAATAGAAGTCTGTGGAGCATCTTTTTTACTACCACTGCTGTTCTCCGGTGCTTTGCGTTCTTCACTTGATTAGCTTATATTTTACTCTTATTTGACAGAAAGTATGAAATTAAAGCGGTGTAATCACGCAGTGTGTGCTGTTTTATGTGTAATGTATTTTCCCTGTTCTTTTATTCTGCACTGCTCAATTTCCTCCTATTTCTCACTGCAACACCACCCACTCCTTTTCTGTTTCTGTCTGCTGAAGCTTTCAGTTATTATGTGGTTTTATGCTACATGTTCTTTTGTCCACTGGGTTTATATTGTCACATCGTTCCACAATGGTGTTGTGTCATAATTACACCTGATCTACTTCCCCCCTGTTACGTCTGTCAGTGTGTTGATTACCAGTTTCTCTTCATTTTGTCAGTCTATCTCATCTGTGTCATCATCTTCATTTGTTTGTCCATGAGTACCTGTTGTTTTGTTTTGGTTTTTTTTGGCCTACATGTCTGTTAACCGTCCCATCTGTCCGGCACTATGCCTCTGTCTTTCTGTGCATCCTCAGAACGGGGCTGTTCACTCCAGACCTGGCGTTTGAGGCCATCGTGAAAAAGCAGATCGTTAAACTGAAAACGCCCTGTCTCAAATGTATCGATCTGGTCATTCAGGAGCTCATCAACACAGTCAGGCAGTGCACCAACAAGGTACTGCAGGTGTCCAGCATCTCCCGACTCAGCCGAGACAAAGGGCGTGGGCAGCCATGGGTCGGACCAAGGGCTCTCTGACACAGAATATCAGCACACAGCTTTGTAGGACATCTGAGGAAAAAGTGTACAGATGAGCTAGCTTGTGTATTTCAGGAAAAAAAAAAAAAAACTAAACTAAGTGAATATTCTATGCAGTTTGCCCTCAGCCCATCCCAGCCCAATTAGCCCTGTGTGCAGGCAGCTGTCATGTTGTGGAGTGTTGTGACGGGTGCCGTGTTGTCGTCGTGGATATGAGATGTTTCGGGGAACATGAACGTTTGTCCCTGTATGAACATCTCTGATCTCTCTTTGACAAGCTGCAGGTGTCACAGCTTATTCCTCACAGCCAACGAAAAAAAAAGCTACAATTTGGCCTCGGCTTGGAGGCGTCACGTCCTCTTCAATATTGACTAACATTTAGAGGAACTGGCCGGTCAGGGAAGAGGATGTGAAAAGCTTGTGGCTTGTCTCTCTGCTGCTTGACGTTTCTGTCACCAACTAGAAATGACTAACTGAACAAAGACTCTTTTTCTTTTTCTTCTCTTTGTCCTACCTGTCCTCTCTCTTTTCTTAATATCTGCTCTATCACTCTACCTGTACCATCACAACAATATGCAATCTGACCCCATGACCTCTCAGAACGGGGCTCTTCACCCCCGACTTGGCTTTCGAGGCGATAGTCAAAAAGCAGATCCTCAAACTCAAAGAGCCCAGCCTCAAATGTGTGGATCTTGTGGTGTCGGAGCTCACTGCACTCGCCATGAAGTGTGCTGTTAAGGTAACTGGGGATACACCTGCTTAAAGGATGGCATGGAAAGAAAAGAGACTCCTTTTCTTTATGTCTGTCATCCCAGTAATCTGGTCACCATAGTGAAACCAGCCCTACCCTACTCCCCCCCCCCCATACACTTTGTACTGTACCATTCATGAGTGTATTCCCCCAGCATTCCTTCTCCATCCCATTCAGATTCAATATCGATTGAAAGGTCACATCTGAAATTTTAAGCACACCTTAAAATTTCCACCTGCCTTCTCCCATTTGACCCCAGCATCAGCTCATACAGTGTTTGCCACCGTCAACACACACACACATACACCTCCACACCGTTCCCTCCCGGCTCCCTCCCTCTCTCCGCCGCAGAAGCTACTCTGTCTCGTCCGTCTGGGCCAAGCTGAGGCGGCTGCGCTCCCTCGCTGACCCTCGCGGCAAAGTGACATTCTACAATCTGCTGAACCGGATGGAAAGGGAGAGATTTGAGGGGGAGATGGTACTAATAGCCCGTGGGCATGGAGGTAGCTTGAATGTACCGTTTCCATAGCAACGGGGCTCCACCGCCATCTTGTGGACTGCAGAAGGCACTGCATGCCATTAAAAGATTCAGCATATTTTACTGTCACACAGCTGTCCTTCAGATTCACCTCCAGTTAAAAAAACAAACACTCTCTCACCTCATTCTGATTTCCCTCTCATCCACTCTTTACTAATGCTTAAGATATCTAAAATCAGCTAGAGATGACATTAATGAGGCTGAGCAATATGGCCAAAACTCCCAATTATTTATGTGTTCATAAATGACAATCATTATTTTAATCTGTCCGTATGAATAGAGAAAATTTGAAACACCACTGTGCAGAAGTCCCAGTTCACAATTCGGTTTGTTATGGTTTTATACAGTCTAATTTTCTGTATTAAGATACAACAAAGATATACAGGAAAAACAATACAGCCAGCATTAAAAGCAAGTTTCATTAAAAACAGCTGCTACAGAGCCAAGTGTCACGTTTTAGTGTGACCTTCATTTGCACTTAACTTGTGCTCAAACACTGACATTCACTATTATGATCATCTAGTGCTTTATACCAGGTTTCATTCAACACTTGTCAAATG
>JAPQRQ010000027.1:27403278-27420693 GCA_037367365.1 Apogon talboti
TTGTGCTCAAACACTGACATTCACTATTATGATCATCTAGTGCTTTATACCAGGTTTCATTCAACACTTGTCAAATGTTTATTATTATTCGAGCAACTTATTGTCATGAGAACAGAAGTTCACTATATACAGTAGATACTGATTGTAGCCAGCCATATAGTTGATTTTTTTTTTGTGTTTTTTATACTGTGCATGTATTTCCTGTATTCTCTTGCTTGAGTACGTAGATGCTCATTGCAGCCCTACAAAAACTCAGCACTGTTTCCTGATTCAAAAGCATGCACACTGTGTACTAGATATAATCAACAGATGATAACCTAAAAAAAAGAATTCAATAGGTTCTTAATGGGGCATTTCTTGTTATAAAATAAATTTAATTAAGTATCACTGCAAGGGAATGATTAGAGAAACAGATGAAAGTATGCACAATAACAAACACGCTGCAGTGAATTTTGGTTGAAGAATTAAAGTGTATGAAGAAACACAAATCTTGATGTTGCAAAATGATTCGATTTATTGCCCAGCCCTAAATCTAGACATTGCAATATTTGTTAAAACACTCTTATGTTTTCATATTTAACAACAAATCTGGATGATAAAATGGTAGATACTTTACACATGTAATGATATTTTTTTTCTGGAAGTCATCCCTAGCTGAGAACCACCTGGGTGTGTTGAACATTTGTCTGTGTGAGTGTTTGTGATCGTGGCACTGAAATGTCACTTGACTGCCTCTTTCCCCTTTTCTGCGTCCTTTATTTATTCTCACTTCTCACTCCTGTTTCTCTCTGATTCACGTCGGTAAGTCTTACCAGGCTCGAGCTCGCATGTCAGCATGTTTGTGTGTGTGCGCGTACGGGTCCAGCGCTGCAGATGTTTCGTTGTGTTGCCTTTCAGCTCGCCTCCTACCCCAGACTGAGAGAGGAGACGGAGAGGATCGTCACCACTCACATCAGAGAACGAGAAGGAAAGAGCAAGGACCAGGTGAGTCCATGAAGCACTGCAGATCAGGCACACTCCCTGAGATCAGGTCTGCGGTTTTTTTTTGTTGTTTTTTTTGTGCTATGAAGCAACAATCTATAATTCATACATAGCCCTAATCCAATTCTGTTACATGATGAAAGATGTCCCAATGGGGCAAAGAGAAATGTGGCCAAACGTGATGTAAGGTATTTATCAAATACAGAAGTAACACCTCACAAGCCTTTTCCAAGACCAAATGGAACGGCTGCTCTTTTTTTTTTTTTTTTATTACTTGTAGGCCGTTGTCAAGATGCCAGCCGAGCCTCACTGAAAACTCTGAATACTTTTTTTTTTTTTTTTTTTTTTGCCGTTTGGCAGTTTTACCAGTAGACGAGATATATTTGATTAAACTGAGATTAGAAACCTTTGTAGTGGTCAGGTTGTTATCGGTCTATTATGCTGCTGCATAATTAGAATTAGTAGTGCATTTTATTCAAAGGTGCCTTTCAAAACACTCAAGGATTAAAAAAAAAAAAAAGAAAGAACAGGAAACGATATACTGATAACATACGCATAATATGCAAGATTATGCACTAACAAGAGAATGGAGAATAAATATAATCAACTGAAACTGTTAACAAACATGTCGTTTTTCCCAGCCTTCTGTTTTCAGTTTGTTGTGTTTTCTGTGTATGACAGCAGAGGAACAGTAGGAGGTATTGTTTGAGTCATTCACTTTTTTTGGGATAAAGTTGCCATTAGCAACACAGTCGGTGACACTGGCCTTCCATCGGTACGGTAAACTTCTGAGACAGATATTTGTTACAGGAGAAACTGCTCCAAAATACAAAGAGGGGATATTAATGAGACTGCGTTTTGTAATTCTGGCTGGTGACATTTCCTCTACAAATGCCACTGTTGTCCTCTGAAGACTGTTAACATTAGAAATGTTTTCTCCTGTTAGTGCAGAAACCTTATTAACTCTCTTAATGTTGTTAAATCCCCGACCCCATGTACTAACATAAGTTTTGGTTTAGTAGTAGTTCAAAGAAGTCATGTGGATTTTACAATCTGAAACCTTTTTGTGTTAAACCAAATTCTCACTTCTACCACATCTGCAGCTTGCAGCACCGTTGGTATCAGTGTGTGACACTGTAATGTCGTGCACTTTGAGATGGAGCCTCTGACAGGACTGTTTTCTCAAGCATGAAATATCAGAGCTGAGACTTGACACTTTAATTTCTTGTTTGAGCCTTCTGAAAATGGTGTTTTAATTGAGACCTTTCCATCCTAATCATGATTTTCTGCTTTTAATTAAGGTTTTGCTGCTGATTGACATTGAGCTGTCCTACATCAACACCAACCATGAGGACTTCATAGGCTTTGCAAAGTACGTACCCCTCCTCCCACTGCTGTTTCTGATCCAACTTACAGCTTGTTACCTGTGACTCCGCACTCGGCGTAGACATACTGCCCTTGATTAACTCCATGTTGCCTGTTTTCATAGTTGCATTGATGCATTTGTAGATTAAAAGACAAAGTGTTATGAAGCGTGTAGGTTCACTGCCACTCCACTGATACTGAGTCAGTGCATTGCTAATAATTAGCCGCTTCTGGTTAATCTGATGTAGAATTCCAATTAGTGGCTATTCCCATTAGAGCATGCGTCCTCCTGTGGGGAGGCGGATACCACAGTAATGAAGGTTGCATTTAGTGGCCCACCATTTCCCCAATGCATGCAACACCATTACGTCCCATCAGATAAGGTCAATCCAATGAGTTTGATTGACTGACAGGTGAATTTCCTGTGTGCTGCAGGTTGTTTGACTGTAAATGTAAGCATTTCCCATGATTCATATGAGCAGTGCCGATGTTTACCGCGCTCTGCCGTTGTGCACACTGTAAAGTCCTTACCGGTTTTGAAGCAGAGCTTGCGGTGGCAGTAATCATAGCATGTAGCTGAGTGGAGTTCCCCTCAGTTTGTATCATGCTAATAACCGAGTAACAGAGCAAGCCCCCTTGTGTGAGCGTCAGAGGATTCGTGTCCAGCATCTGCATGATGAGTGGATTGCCTACATTGTCAAAGGTCAGCTAGGGCTGTTTAACGGTTCTCATGACATCACTTTCAGTCTTGACTACCGAAGACTGGATGATGGTAGCATCCCTGGGTACGGCAACAACAGGTGGGCTGACAAAAGCATGTAGGGATGTGTGTCTGGTGTGTGAGAGGCAGTTTGACACTCCCTGTGGGCCTTTAAACCCCTTTATCCCATATATATGTGTATATAAATCCATGTATGAGTGGAATACAGCTCAGCCAATAGTAACTGTTTGAAGGCTAATATAAGGAGAGTTTAGAGAAGGAAAATGATGTCAACGTCCAGAGAGAAAATTCATTAGTGTCGGAAATATATTGTCTTTTACTTTATTAGAAACTGGATAATGGTTTAACAGAACATTAAGTCAAAGTAGTGCATACCCCAATCAGATAATAAATTGATCTGGATCACAGAACATTCAACTTCCCTCTTCAGCTCTCTAGTCCAAATCTATAGACTAACTCTAAAGATAGATGAATCTGATGCTGTTTCCGAGCTGCAGAATCACATCCAGGTGACATCTGACACAAGCTGATCAGTGATGGGCACCTCCAGCTCCCAAACACACATTTAATCCCCATCTGTCTAAAACTGCCTATGATTAAAGTCTGCATCACAGGGTAGATTTTCTACAGCCTGAAAACACAGGCGAGGAGTCGATGACCTCCTGAATTTTAATATGCTGGAAGGTAATTAAGGAATTTTTGCTCAGTAATGCTTAAAAACTATCAAGACTGCAACTTTAATGTAATTATCCACTGACGCTAGAAAGTAATATTTCATTTTTTTCATTTTTAAAACAATTATATTCTCTTAAAGTCAGTAAATCTTCAGAGCTAAGTTTTACCAGTCCTGCCAATTTGTTAAACATCCTTTTGGCTCCAATTAATCAGCCAAACCTTCTGGTTAGTGCAGAGTACAGATTAGATTTACAGTAACAGTACTGAAGGCTACAAAATATGAAACATATACCTTAATGTTATTTCTGTTAATAATATTTTACGCATTTATTTCAGTAAAGTTTGTTGTTTTCATGAGTTTAGTGCCCTTCTACGGGAATGTGGATATTTTGCAAAATTGATTTTATTTTTTTTGTCTATATTTGGGCCTCTCGTCAACATACAAATGGCGTTTTAGGTCAACAAAACAGATGCTTTCACAAATGAAAACTTCTAAAAACTCCAGTTTGTGTGTACCCATGCAGACAGGGAAAACAGAGAGCTTTACAAATGGAGGCTTTGCGCTCAGATTCACACACCCTCACTGTTACTTTGCATAAGGTGCATTCATCTAGAACCATAGCAACAATAACAATAATAATAATGGTGAAAATATACTGGCTTGTGTAGGGTTGGGTTGTTTACAGTCTAACTTGGCACTGTTCCATTATTTCACACAAAAGCCTCTGCTACTACTGAGTCGAGTGTCATTTGACCCACAATAGAACCAAACAGAAACAGAGGTTTTGGATTGGGCTGGGTCCAACTCCAGCTGGTGCGACAGTTTCCAGAAATGGGTTGTTATAGAAGTGGAAGGAAAGCTTCACTTGTTTGAGGCTCTATCTCTGAAATCGCAGTTCTCGCATTGAAGGGGAAAACAACAGTGATGAGAGAAGCAGTCAGTGTTTTAAAGACAGTGGTGTACCCTCTACTATCGAAATATCCACCAGAAAAATCATCTCACCGCACAGCCTCGGACGCTGCTTCAGGGTATTTTACATACCCTTGATGTATACATTTGTCAGCTATTGGCTCTTGGAATGTCTTCTTTGAGTGTTTTCAGTCATTTGTTGAGTTTGTATGTGTATGGGAATATTTTGTAAACCAAAGACCGTGTAGAGGTTTTTGTTTTTTTGTTTTTTTAAATCATAGACAAAAATATCCACTTTGCAAAATATTCACATTAGTGTAGACAGGGCTTAGGACAGAAATATTCATCTTGTATTGAGGAAAAAAAGGCTCTGTTGAAATATGGAGTAAACAAAGATGACAGCCTCACCGTCTTGTAATAAATGGCTGCAGTGTAGAACCGTGTGGTATTAATGAGTTCAAGGTTTAATTCAACTCAAGAGGACAGAGTGTGAACAAGGAGGAATCAAAAGGGAGGGTGTTTTCTCTACAACAATTTATGAAGTGCAAATATTACACTTAAGATATTAACAGTCATTTTAGTTCAGGTTCCACATTAAACCCAATTCAATCTCAAGTGGGTCGGATCACTAAAATAATATCACAATAACCTGGAAATACTGGCAACTCCAAATGATTCTCTTTAGGTGTAAAAAAAAAAAAAAACCTACATGAAAATATTTACATTTACAGACTATCCTTTCACAAAAAATATGAAAAACCAAATATGAACAACATGAAATGTCTTAAGAGAAGTAAATGTAATTTTAATGTGTATTTGTAGATCCACTTTGATCTGTAAGTTATAATGTACATGTGTAAATGAGAAGCTGAGTCATAACATTGTTAAAATTGCACTTATTTTTCTTAATATATTTCAGTTTTTTCAATGGTTCCCAATTTTTAAAGGGTAGTTCATAGATGTAAACATTTTCATACTATAATTTTATTTTTTTTTTCACTCTAAAACACAGAGAAAAGTTTGCAGTTTACTTAATTTATATATTCTTATGTTATTATTTCACTGATCTGGTCCACATCCGATCATATTGAAGAAATGAGTTTGACACCCCTGCTCTAAAATAATATAAGTGATTTCCTTTTTGTTGAGCTATCCATTTAGATTGATTTCTTATGTCTGGATAATGATTAAATGAAAAACTGAGCTGGAAAATACCATGTAATCTTGTAATGGAATAAAACCTAATACATTTCTGCCCTCTTTAACTTTACCTGTTGTGCTTTGTAAATAAAATCAGTCAAATAATCCATTAAACGACCGTATGTTAAATAGAAACACCTCAACAACAGTGACCCATGAATGTCTTGTTTCAGACTGTACTGTACTGTACTGTGCAGCGCCTGTAATAATATTTCTGTTGTCTGTTCATCTTTGTGTAACGACAGCGCCCAGCAGAGGAACACAGCTGCAAACAAGAAGAGGGCCATCCCCAACCAGGTACGTTTGATCACACAGCTCTGCCCTTTTCACTGATCCCAGATTTAATCTTCCCTGACTGATGCCTCCCATTACCCGCGTATTAATCAACCATGTGAATATACCTGACTCAGTAATGATGTAGCCCTCAGCCATTAATCTATCCTGACCTCTCTAACGGTTAACAATACCACCTCTGTACACGTTTTAGCCCAGCCTTTATGTAATTCTGATATTACAGCGGCTGATACATGTAAAGCCAGCACCTCTCCTTTTGCGGTTTTATTTATTTATTTATTTATTTATTTGTTAGCCAACTTTATTGAATATTCATGTCTGTTTGTTAGATCATAAAAGCAACATGTGAAAATTGCTAATCACCTTTGGCGTTTCAGTGATGGGAGAGTTACCTTTGTAAACTTAAAGAAACCCCCCCCCTCCCCTCACTTCCCCCGCTTCTCTGAACCCGGCGTTTGTTTCTAAAGCTGTTATTAATCGCATGGAAACGAGGCATGTTACTCAGCAAAGCAACGATTATTAATCACAGAATGATGTTTGGTTGTTTTGTCGCCTTCCCCATTAACCTACAAGCATCTTTTATATTGAAATTCAGAATGTGCATGGACCTCGCATCAACTCGTATCAACTGAGCAACAAATATGACTCTCTCGCTCTCTCTCCCTCTCTCTCTATCTCTTATCTCTTCATCTTCTTTATCTGGTTGGATTCTTTCACCTGTTTTCCCAACCTTTTCTTGAACTTTTATCCTCCACCCTCTCTTTATCTCCACATTTCTCTTCTTTCTCTACTCTCTCTTCTTCCTTCCTTCATCTTTGCTCGCTTGCTTTCTCATTTCTGTTTTGGCTATGATTTTTTTTTTTTTTTTTTTTTTTTACCCTGCTCTCCCCTTTGCTTTAATTTCCCCTCCCCTTCCTATTACTGCAGGGTGAGATTCTGGTAAGTACTCCACAGATTTAAGCCGCACCCTGCACCGGGGGCAGCAGTGGTAGGCCATGCAGAAGAACTGAAGCCATCACACACAGGTTAGCCATACAGTCAGGGTGGGAAAGAGAGAGGATGCCGAGAGATAACGGCATCAACATCCCTGCAGACACACGAGTCGGTGCCTTTCGACGTAATGAGTTGTTTTACCTCTCTGCAGCTTGGAGGACTGGGAGAAGTCCAGGAAGAGAAGGTAGACTGATATTATTTATGATCCTGGCATCGCAGTTCCCAGTAATTTGGAACTGTCTCTAAAATAACACTCCGGTTCTACTCATTTTAATACGACAGTAATTGTCTGTAATTGTGCACATTTTATATCTACTAACTTTTGCTCCAACATTTTTTTTTTATTTTTTTTTAACCATACACGGAGGTTTAATTTGTAAAATGCTGTTTTCTCTCAGAGAGAAAAAGGGGTAATTACCAACCAACGCAAGTGAACGGCATCAGTTCGGATGTTTTTGGGTTCATACCGCTGCTGCTGCCTCATGCATGGTGACTCAACAGTTTGCCTTGTGAGAATCAATGTCACAGGGGACAAAATGGGGTGTTAGTTAAGGCTAATCAAATCAGCAACACACGGTGCTAACTTGATCACTCGATCCCTTCATTAATTTGTACTGATTTTGCACTAAATGCATGCTAACATACTCTCCTACTTGTAAGTATGCTTATATCCAAATTCACTCTAAAACTCTTAATTTTTAGCTTAGGTCCACACATTTCTGTAGTCAGAGCCAATCAAAATGTTTCTAAATACGGTGGCTGTTCATGGCTTTGGGTTGCATTTCAGTGATTGAATCAAAACCCAATGGCAGCTCTTCTTTCTCATTACATCCTGAAAATCCAGCAAGTAGAATTTCAGCGAGCATGCTTTTAATCCAATCACAATATTTGATTTATTTATTTATTTTTGTTTCAGTCATTTGAGTTTTTTATTTAACATTATCTTTATCTACAAAAATGCATTTAACTTTTTCCTGACATGTAGGGCAGGAACAATAGCACCTAATGTGACACATCTCCTTGTTTCTTTATTTTAATGGTCTACAAAGTTGTAACATTTTCAACTGAAATGAATACAGGGGATATAAAACTTTTCCTTCCTTCTGAGAAGTTAAAATTATTTCCTCGCCAAGGCAAACTACCAGTGTAACTCCTTTGTTCTTTCCTCTTCACCCGTGTTTAATGTCGGCGCTTTTGAACTAATGAACCTTTTTTTAGTCTGTTGGATGGAGAGGGAGTGCAGGAGAAAGGTCTAAAGCAGGCTGTGAAACCAAGCACAAGAGCACACTTTTCGCAGATCGCATTTCCTATTGTACTTAGAATGCCCGGCATGTATGCGGATAAAATGGAGACGTTTTGTAGCTAAAAGGACTCCTCCAAAATGCATGGCTTTTTCCTCCTCGGAGTGATTCGAAAAAAAACTCTTAGTCTGCCAGTTTTCACCCCTCTGCACTCCAGAGTTTTACAGACAGATACATTTCTTTCCCTTCTTGAACCCCGCTAACGCTTTTAGTCTATTGTTCGTGCATTTTATGTACTCTGCCGCTCTTCCTCTTGCACTCATCTCTTTTACATACTTACTTAACCACTCACCCTCCCCTTGTATGTCTGAGTCCAATTAACCCTACTAACCCTGGTCTTTGTTAACTGGCATTACTCATACTAGCTCTTACTGACAGGATGACACTAACATACCACCGTCGACCCTTGGTCTTTGACTCTGTGTCAGGGCAAGCATGGTCTGGACACCATCTGGTCCTGTTTGTTGTTTTAAGGATTTTGTGTCAGTTGAATGAAAAAGAACAAGGACTGCATCTTCCTTGAGCGTTTTACTAAACTTTCTCATGCTCCAGTGTACATCCAGTATGTGTCACTGTGCATGTGTTAATGTCCAATAACCACTTTGTGCTGCTTATGTATTTAACCCATGCTTCTGTGTCGAAGCGTATACTTTACACCTTATCAGACATATGTTTATATAAAGACAAAACACAAAAAAACAACCCAATTCACAGTGACCTAGCAGGTAAGCATGTAAGATTTTATTAGTCTAAGTCACATCTCAGTAAATATGATACCACAGTTTTAACGGGGCCTCCTCGCCACCATTGTTTCACTGATAAACCATATTCCTTCATCTTCCCGGTACCCCTTTCTCCCTCTTCGACACCTTCTACTTGCTGCGCAGGTGATCCGGAAAGGCTGGCTGACCATCAACATCAGCATCATGAAGGGAGGCTCTAAGGAGTACTGGTTCGTCCTGACCGCCGAGTCCCTGTCCTGGTACAAAGACGAGGAGGTGAGCGGATGAATTCTGTCACTGCCACGCGCGGTCGTTCCAGGTGTGAGTGTCCCTGCCCAGCCTAACCAATGTGCAGACTACTGTTCAGCTGTAGCCTGATGAACAGGTAGTCTGAACACTGGGCAGGCGGGGGGGTGAGGAGGACTGCGTCGGGAGGAAGGACCCCGAGGTCAATGTGGCTGCAGGTCGCTAACCTAGGACGTTAGCACAGAAGGCAGAGAAAGCAAACATTAGCTCAGTGAAATGCACGAATAAAGCCACGTAGGTTTAAATGACTGACCTATGTGGAAGTTTACTGCACTCCTTTAACAGACATTATTTTAACACTGCACTTTATTCAGCTTCTACAACAACAAGTCAGATGAAGCTGAACGGAGTCTAAGTCACCGTCACTGAAATAACTGCAGAATGCACACACTCAGCACAGACGTCAGACATTATTTATATTTCAGTCCTTTTTAAAGCTTATATTCGAAGATGGCCCGCTGCAGTTGGTTTTGTATGCCTGTCACTGCGCTGATAAACAGTCGGCATAATTGCATCGCTCGATTTTAATCTCCGTTTAAAGCACCGACTGAACTCAACAGAGAATCTGTCTCTCAAAAGTCCATAAAACACATAAATTAGTTTAATTGTAGCCGCCTCACTCACCACTTGATCCGCTTCACAAGGCCTCGGTCACGTCCTTCCCACTGATGAAATAAAAAAAAAAAAAAAAACTGCCAAAAGAAAGTTGTATTATAAACTACTTCAGATCCAGCCATAGTGGTCTCCGTGTCTTCAAGCTCCGACTGAAGATAGGACTTTTTTTTTTTTTTTTTTGAAGAAATATCGGACACGTTCTGCGAAAAAGTAAAGCGGGAGAAAGAGAACGAGAAAGGGAGGATGGTGGAGGCAAACTGACGTGGCAGGCGGGCTGAAATGTTCCAGCCGGGATCTGACTTTGGAATTTGCAGGAAATCGTACTGGGTTACGGGGGCCGGAGGGGGAGTGTGATTGTGTGTACGAGTGTGTGTGTAGGCGCTTGTCGGCATAAATCCTCGCGCATCATAAAATCATCAATGTATGGGCGTGTGTTTACCAACGTCCTGTGTCGTGTTTGTTCATCTCACTGAAGCCCATGTATGTTTGTTTGTCCTTGCACGTGCAGTCAAGTATTTTGCCCTTTTTGTGTGCACGAGTTGTGGGGGTGGGGGATTGTGTGACTGCGAGTGATGTAACTGTTGGGTCTGCGCCGCTCAGTGTTAGTGCAAACGTAAATGCTTCCAGATGTGTCTGCTCAACAGTGAAAGCTGGCACCCCTGTCCCCCCCCAACAACTCCCTCATGCTCCTCCTCCTCCTCTCCTCCTCCTCCTTCTTCCCCATCACACTCGTCTCGGTGGTCGTCCCCACAGAGGAAATACATACCATCATGTCTCGTCACTGATGGGAAAGTGTTAGCGCTGCTCTCCTCCTCCTCCTCCTCTTTCACCCGCCCCAGTCTCCAAAAATATTCACAATATTCAGTTTTTGCAGACACAACATCTTTTGTTCCCCAGATTAAAGTTGGCCTGTTTTTTAAAATGCAAACCTGCTGTTAAACTTTGTATTTTTCCTCTATGATCATTTCAGGAGAAAGAAAAGAAGTACATGCTTCCCCTGGATAACCTGAAAATCAGAGATGTGGAGAAAGGCTTTATGTCGACAAAACACATTTTTGCGATCTTCAACACCGAACAGAGGTAAGTATTAATTACAGACTTGTTGTATACAGGGTTCCCGCGGGGTCTTAAAAAGTCTTAAGAGTCTTGAATTTAGAAATCTACATACCTCAAAGTCTTTAAAAGGAATTGAATTTGATATGGTAGGTCTTAAGTTATGTTGTCATAAACTTGTTGGCTGTATTGTGTTTAAATGTGTCCAACCTGACAATTCATATTAAAATTAGGAACCAATTATGGCTAACTTTGCAGCCCCCGGTGAGAAATGACTCAGAACGGCATTGAAGTAAATAAATACCTTTTCCTAAATTCTAATTGTCACGAATTTTTGCCAGTAAGGCCATGAAATAGGCATTAAATTGTGTCCTAAGGAGTCTTGAAAAGTAGGAACCTTGTGTATGAGTTCATATGGATGCTCTGTTTGTGTGTCTGTGCTCTTTTCCAATAGGAGCTCTTCTTCTAATCTGCTCGTACATTGACGTCATATGGCTGTTTTTTGTTTATCTCTGCAGGAACGTGTACAAGGATCTGCGCCAAGTAGAACTGGCCTGTGATTCTCAAGAGGATGTGGATAGCTGGAAAGCATCATTCCTCAGGGCAGGAGTCTATCCGGAAAAGGACCAGGTATGTTTGGTTGGTTTTAGGGCCTCGGTGTGTCACAGAGTCCATAATCATAATCTATTTATTAATGCTCTTACTTCGTCTTCCTCGCTTCTCAACATAATCCATTTGCACAGTCACAGTGTATGTCCTTTTTACCCTGCCGCTGTGATCAGGTGGAAAACGAAGAAGCCGCTCCTGCAGACACATTCTCCATGGATCCGCAGCTGGAGCGACAGGTGGAAACCATTCGCAACCTTGTGGATTCATACATCGGCATCATCAACAAATCCATCAGAGACCTCGTGCCTAAAACCATCATGCATCTCATGATCAATAGTGTAAGTTCAACCGTCGTTCAGAGACGCAGTGGCCATTTTTCCATGTACATTTGAAATGAGTTATGTGTTTAAAAAAGGGGGAGGGAGAGGTAGTTTTAAGTGACTGCGCCAGGATTTATAGGGTTGCCAATAGTTACAGTGCGCTTGTCTGCGGAGAGGGAGAGTATGTCGCTGGCAGTCATTTTTTTTATCTGTCATGGAAGAGACGGGGATAATTTGGTCTCATCATCAGTCCACATTTCCTGTTGCTTCTACCATGCATTCACACTTGATGAAATTTCAAGGATGATTGTAAATATTCACCATATCAGAAGTTATTTGGTGTTCTCATCTTGAAAATAGGCCTCAATCAAATGTAATAACCTGAGGGTGTCTTTTAAACTTGACATTTCCATCAACCTTTTGGATTTTGTAAAGATACACCGATGAAAACCAGGCTAAAAACTGCCGCTTCAGAGTGAATCTTCCTCTAAAAGGCTGAATGCTGTTAAAGTCAGGCAAACACTGATCTAAGCTGAGATCATATTCATCTTTATATTCATTAATTCTGTCCAAATATCATGGCCACAAACAAGTAGATGATGTTTATTTGAAAAAAGCAGCGCCGGCCATGTATTTCACTTTTACACAGGGTCTTAAAGTTAGAAGACACTAATTAAGAAAATTTACGACGCATGCTCACAGGGACTTTCCACTGTCCATTTATTAAGTTTTATTATCCGTATGAGCTCACTTTATGTCTTCCAGTAATCCAGCAGCTGCAGACTCAGTTACACACACGGTTTTTACAAATTTCTTTTACAGGAATGAATGAATGCTCTTCCCAAACACACTTTTCAGCGAATCACCTTCAGACCTCAGCCTCGGTTCGTTGGTGCTTGTGCTAATTGCCACCGTTTGTGTTTTCTCGTCTTCCATCCAGTCAAAGGATTTCATCCACTCGGAGCTGCTGGCCTACCTCTACTCCTGTGGAGACCAAAACAGCCTCATGGAGGAGTCAGCTGACCAGGCTCAGCGTCGAGACGAAATGCTCCGCATGTATCACGCACTCAAGGAAGCACTGAACATTATCGGCGACATCAGCGCCAACACCATCTCCACCCCGGTGCCCCCACCCGTAAATGACACCTGGATCCAAGAGGCCAGGTAAGACGGAACACCTCAAGGATCACAGATAGTCCAGCTGGCTACTTTATTATGTACAGTTTTTTTTTATCTTAACAGATATTTGTGATTAATAAGTTCATGTGAGTACATTTAGCTCCCACTTGCCTCTGCATGTCCATCTGTCTGTATCAGTCCCACCCCCACATGTTCTGTATGGATAAGTGTGTGCATGCTCAGAGAGGTTGTGTCATATGCAGTGTTTGACAAAAATATTAGAAAATAACTGATGACAAGACATTTTAAGAATCACAGTGAATGCACCTCATTAGACGGGCAACTATTGTAAAAACTAATGACTAAAACTGCTACATTATTCATATATACCACACAGATGTGTGTGGCTTTGGAAAGCAAATGAATTATGTTTATTTACATTGTGCTTCTCACAGCAAAGTCAATACTTAAGTGGCAAACACAAAATATATGGTATATAATGTAGTGTAGTTTGGTGTAATTTTGGACAAAATTTTAATTAGTCCAAATAATTTTTAGACAGAATTTATTTTAACAATTTTATTTGTTAGTGTGGATTTTACTGATGTTCTTCAGAAACAAGCTTTGAAAACAAAACCTTGCGCTGAGTTCAGCTCACATTTCAGTTCTGTTACTCTACCTACTATCGACCTCATAGGTCAAAGAAAGCTGTGTTGTACAGACTGATGTGTATCTCGCCACCAGGGGGCTCTAACATGAGGACGTGATTGACAGATTGGTTGAAACACTTCAGAACACAACATACAATGGCTATAATCATCATTTTGGTGAAAGTACTTGGGCTGTAACTTGTGGACGGTTTACAACAAGTAACAGCAAGAATCTAATGACTGTTAATGACCAAAGTTCTGATTATAGATTTTTGAATATTAAAATTTCCTCAAATAAAAACTGGGAATTCTAATAGTGGCCAGAAGATTCAGAGGGAACAGGTGCTATCATGTACAGACAATTTAAAACCTGTTAAGCGATAGTACTACACTAACAACACTAGAGGGTTTTTAACTGGTCAGAGCCAAGGAGGTTTCACTCTAAATATGATCATTTCCACTCATACAACAGAGGAAATTAGAGATAAAGGCCTCCATCTGATACAAGTCTACTTCAAATAAAGACCGGTGCCTTTGTCAGCTGAGGTAAATAAAGATCAATAAAAATAATCCAATAAATTGTCTGCAGATCTGTAATGAGGTTTGGATATTCAGATTAGTTTGTGATGGAATCGTGACATTCCAGTTTGCCTGAGGCTTCCACATTTTCCAGCCGCAGATGTTCCCTTCAGGGGCCTGCCCTGGACCCTCGTCACTCATTCCTTTTCCCCACCGGCGGTCTCCTCTGTATCCTTATGGCGAGCCCCGCAGCACATAATGTGACTTTCACCTCTACAGGACGCTTAATGGCAGCTTTGGAGGCGATTATTGAGTTTAATTTAAGATACATTTCACCATTTTCTCATCCCCTCAGTCCGACCCCTCAGCGCAGGCCGCCTCCCGCTGCGGCCCCGCCCCCCAGTCGTCCTCCAGCCGTTCGGGGCCCGACACCTGGACCACCCATGAACCCCGCGCCAGCTTTTGGAGCTCCACTCAACCCGTCGCCAGCCTTCGGCGCTCCCCCGATCCCCTCCCGCCCGGGTCAGCCCATCAACGCTTTTAACAGCCACCAGGACCCCTTCAGCGCCCCCCCACAGATCCCCTCCCGGCCGGCCCGCGTGCCACCCGGCGTACCCAGGTATGGCTTGGCTTTGTCACGTGACCACCGGTGTTTGTGTATGTCGCCACTAACCCCTCCCTCCCAGTCACAGGTGTCGTCGCAGGTATCCCACCGCTCCCTTCTGTCCTCTGTAGTCGCGTCTCTCGTTCTCTCTCTCTCTCTCTCACTCTTTCTTTCTCTGTCGGGGTATTTCGGTTTCTCCACTGTTTCTCCGTGAGCACGTCTCACTCCTTGTTCTCTATCTTCTCTCCTTGTTGCAGCCGAAGACCCCCTGGTGCTCCTTCTCACCGGCCCACCATTATCCGCCCTGCTGAGCCCTCTCTGCTAGACTAGACCTGTGGCCACCTAAATGTGTGTGTGGGAGGGGTGTGCCTTTGTCTGCACACTGTAGACCTGAGGTGGGGGGGTGGGCCCCCCCCACGGGAGGGGCTAATGCTCATATCAGTGCATCATCCAGCCGTATGATTATATCTATTAAAGCAATGTTAATAAGCTGCTAATACCGACTTTATCAGTGCACATGAATAAAGGAAAGCCCTTAATCACTTGAATATTACATTTGACTGCTGCGGGAGTCGTGTAATTCAGAGTAAAACCCAGCTCATCTGACTGTGTTTCAGCTTCTCCCACTAGAAGCTGAATTAAATTCACTGCAGGAGCTTTTTTATTATAATATTGTTTGTTTCCTCTAATGTGTTGCCCAGCAGAAGCTCATTAAAAGACTTAGAGGTGCAGGCTGGCGTTCCTCCCCCTCCCTTCACCTTCGTAGATCGGTCCAGTCTAGATCTCAGTGTAATATACACATTTAACCCGTTCAATGTTTTGCTGGATTTTCATTTTCTAACAGATTTCATACTGAAAACAATAGGTTTATTGTCTCTGGTTGGTGTCTATTACATGGTTTTCCTTGTGTTATTTTATTTGAGTGACTTTGTCCTTTTTAATGATCGTCATAAATGTAGCTTTAAACAAAATGAAACTCCTAATCGCAGCAAAAAGACACAGGGCAGGGTTGTAAAAATGAGGAAAAAGTCCCCCCTCCCCAGTCAATTCTGCCTCCACGGTGAAAAGATGTCAGCTGGATTACAAATCCAAGCACTTCTAACCATCTCGCCTTACAACAAAGCCACCCGTCGCGGCGGGGAAGGTCGTAGTTTGTTACTAGAACACTATGCACAAAAACAAAAAAAACAAAAAAAAGCCAGGAGAAAGGAGACGGAGGGCAGTCTGCACTTTTGTGGGAAGCCGTCTCCTTTTAATTCTGAGCGATAAAAGCCTTGAATATGAATCCCTTTAGTCTCAGTCGAACCCCTTCAGCCTTCAGGTAGACTTTGTTCATTCCTGGATTAGCTGATTCATATAGAACAGGGCGCGCCGTACAGTTTCCTCTCGGAGAGGACGAGGCTCTTTGAAGCCGTGGGGCATGTAGACCAGGACCGATGTGTGCTTTTAGACCATAAACACCTGTCTGAGCTCAGAGGACACGCATCGCAGCTACCAGTTCTGCTTCCATTGATTTTAAGTATTGTATATAGCTGGCCTATACTGGGGAGTTAGAACTTGTATCGTACCAGGGTTGAAGACAACAGCCATGATAATCCAAGCCCAACGTGTTCAAACGCAAGCTAACTGCAGTTTTCTAGATTAACCCGGTGTGTAGGGAAAGAGATGGGGCGTCTCTGGATGCATTATTTATAATCTGGGCATTTGTCATTCTCTCGACGTTTTGGTTGCGATTGTTTCCGTTCCGTACAAACCCGGCGCTCCACCACTCCCCGGTCTCCTGCAACGGATCGGCTACAGGGATTAGCCACGTTAGCTTAACCATGAGTACATTAGGACGGCTCACAGGGCTGAACATTGTCTACACAGCAGTGGTTATACGCTGGTGAATACTTTTTTTGATTTGCTCTGTGAAGGTATTTGACATTTTAACAGTTTTGTCTTGAACCCTTTTTTTTTTTTTTTTTTTTTTGGTATTTAGGGGGAAACTGGGTAAAGGGGGGATTGTCACTGGGGTACTTTGATTGTTCCCTTTTTTTGATCAGTAGTGGTGGTGGGAGTTGTGGTGTACAAAAGCACATCCTGTCTAGAAGAGTCCCTAAAATGTTAATTAAGCCGATCCAAGACAAAAAACTGTAAAGACTTCAAGCTGTCCCCTTCAGGCCTCTCGACTCTTTAAGACAGAATGTGCTTTTTTTTTTCTTTTTTTTTTTTTTTTTTTCTTCTACCACATTTCTCTGCAGGTTTGGGTTTCATTGACACCTCCAGAGGAAAGCTCTAAGAGTCATTTATAATGACGCCCCCGAATCAAAAGATTGAAGACGCTTCCAATTATAACCCATCTTTCACCCTCTCCCTGATACGCATAAGTAGCCCCAACCATCCCATGTTAAAACCCCCCCCCTCGTTCCCATCAGGCGGCTGTCATTTCATCCTGTCCTGAGAAACCCACACTGTA
>JAPQRQ010000027.1:27468113-27486416 GCA_037367365.1 Apogon talboti
CATCAGATATGACCCATTTGGACGTTCAGACGCTCCGTAGTTACCATGGAAACACCGTCATCTTCTACAACATTGATCCACCAGTAAAACCCATGGAGTGACCCATGACAGTGGATGGAGACGCTTGTTTTATGTTCAGTTAATGATATATTTTACTGAAAAGGTCACTTTTTCTTCAGCTTTTTCTGTTTTTATATAATAACATTTGAATTTACTCTGAGCTTTTATGAACATCGACACGATCAGTGAATTAAATATAGGAAAATAGATTATTTGTACTGAAAAAAATGCCAAATACAGAGGATAATATTCTAATAAATGGTGATAAATCCATTAGGAAAAGTTAAATAAAGAGAAAAATCCACAAAAGTGTGACACTGGGTCCTTATGGGTTAAAATCTATATGGCAGTATTTTTACTTTGTGTGTATTAAAGCAGGGCTATAACATTTGGAATAATCCAACAAAAGTAAATAGGAATCATTCATAGTAACAATTATGAAGAAACTCCTATTTCAATATCAGAATATGTACACATTGTTATTAAAATATAGGTACAATACATTGTCTTTAACTGTGCAATATTGTAGTAGTGCATTGACATCCTTATCTCTTCTATCATCTAACTCTGCAAGATTATGGAGCAAGTGCATCAAACAAAATGTCACACTCACATTAGTGGAACACATAAAATGTCATGTTACTTTGTTTACTATTTGCACTTCTTAAAAATTCCCATCTGCCTCTAAACTCTGGTTGAGGTCAGTAAGTGGGGTTTCACTTTCTCTGTCAGAACTTGTCAGGGGAAAGTTTCATGGCAGAAAAACAGGATGGGCTTTACTTCAGCTATGTGTCATCAGGCTGGGACTTATAAACAAAGTGGTACCTGAAGAATACGGTCAGGAAGAGTAGAGCCGCACACAAACATGTTTAGTATTCCAAAGTCATTGGCAACCTTTGTATCCACAGCAGGATATAGACGGTAGGACTGTATTTTAGGCAAATAATGTCAAATATTACATTATATCAAATAGTAGAGATTATAATGGGTAGTCATGTGCACATTCAAATACCACATTTCTGTTATTTCTGAGGCCGTGAAGACAAAAAGGATGGAAATGCAAAGGGAAATAGGATTGATTCATCAATATCTGCAGTATAGTTCTGCATTTTTTTCGGTTGTTGTCACACTTTCCAAATACAGCAAAGTTTCATTGTACACCCCATAATGACTCATGGTTTCGTTTGAGAGATACAGAGGAAATACAGCAGAAAGATCAAAATGATATTACATCCAGGAGACTAAATTGACAGACTGACAATGATGCCAATACGCGAAACAATACGTATAATGGACATTTTCAGCGGATGTATGACTACACTTTGGTACAGTCTGTCGTTTTTTTGTGCATAGATGCACAATTACAAAAACAGGATTAACACGGTAATCACCCTGGCCTTTAAAATCCACTTCTTTCAATGACTACCACTGACATTCACTCAGAAGGTTGACTTCCTCTGATTGTATGCTCAGAAAATTATGACTTGCTGCCCCCTAGTGGACGAAAACCAAACGTCAGGATAAAAGTCACTGTAAAACTGGAATTCATAAGTATTTGCCCAAAAGCACATGTATAACATTTACCTTCCATGTTGCAAAGACAAGTTGAGCATTTTTCCACTCGTTCTGTTACTTTGATGAGTAATTCCTCCAAAACAATCTGCAGTAACAATAAAATAAGCTGAAGATTGTTTAAAATGTAAACTATGTGGCATTATATAGTTAGATTCCTGTTGGTTTTTGTTGTTAGAAGTGCCAAGTGTCCGAATAATCGAGAAAGAAAAAAAGAAAATTACCAACAAGGAAAAAAAAACAACAACTTTCCTTTCTTAAAAAAATATTGTCAGTTCTAAGTTCTGCCTCAAAGTAAAACTGATTGACAGATATCTAAATGACTTTTACTGCATTTCTGTGAGCTTTCCTGGAACATACAGTAGCTACAGGTGTACGATGTACACAAAACATTTGTGGAGAAGCTTGTAATCTGGTTGTATTAATATTCTGTCATTAGTAGGCGAGCCGGTATTTGCAATTAAGGAACAATGTTTGTAGAAAAAAAAATAATAGTGAGACAAGTCAGGCTTTTAATAGTAAGTATGACACGATCAGTAAACAAGCGTGACGTCAAGGTGTTCCCTTGGAAGTGCCACGCCTTCTGCTTTACCTATCACTCACAAAATGAAAACGAAAGACACATGCAAATGAGGAAACAGAAAGCTGTTACTGAGGTAATTTTATGTTTTCATTCACGCTTCCAGGTGCTTCTCTCTTTAAAAACACTTCTCTTTCCACTGTAGACACGTGGGTCAATTTTTCAATTAACTTTTATAAATTGGAATTGATTGCAAAGCCATTGTTTCGCCACTGAAGTATCAACTCCCTTTTCCAGATTTACTGACACCCTATAATTGCTCAATTATACACGTGTCAGAGTAATACAAAAAATCTGAGGATCCTGAATGTGCCGAACAAATCTACACATAAAGAAGCAGATATTTAACATATTAAATATATGAAAAGGGCAATAGACAAACAGCCAAAGTCCTCACAGCTTCTGTGAATACATGAAGCTGTGGCTCTGTTTCTACACCAGATGGCAGAAGACCTCCGACCAACAGCCTTTTTGAGGTCAAATTAACAGAACTATTGTGTTTCAGGTTTGGTCATATGACATTATCGTTATTATATCATCTGTCTGTCTGTCTGTCTGTCTTCATTAAGAAATTAGTCTGCTTTAGTCTTGCATGCCCCTGGAAAGTGTATTTCTATTTTCAGCTCAATATACTAACAGATCAGTCATTAAACCATACCTTCTGCCTCTATCTATCTATCTATCTATCTATCTATCTATCTATCTATCTATCTATCTATCTATCTATCTATCTATCTATCTAGTTGGGTTAAATAACATAAATCAATATTAAGGAAAAATCCAACTGTCAGGTTTAAGACCAAGCTTTCCAATAAATAGACTTTCACAGCAGTGAACCCCCTGCTGAGGAGACCGTTGTTACACTCATCCAGGGAGAGTCTTTCGTGCAAACTCTTTGTTAATGAAACTGCCTGAAGCAAACAAAATGTGTATATGGGCCGTGGAGTCACGTGGGTGGGACAGTGTAATGGGATAGGAGACATCCCACTGGGCAGGACAGTCGTCCCCAGAGTTGGGTCAGGTGGACTGGACGCGTTGTGAGCCAGAGTCTGATCGTTAAACATCGATTTTGTTGGCTTTACCGTGGAGGTTTTCTAGCTCTGTCAATTTCACGGAGACAAACCCGGAAGCGACACAACCAGCCAATGAAAATAAAAGTTTCGGTGTGACGCAATCACGGCGCGACGTAACTTCAGCAGATTTAGTTTTATTTTGAAGGAGATACGCAGATGCGCGCTTTTCCCACGCGTGTTGGTTTGACACAGATGTGAAAGTCTGTTTTGAGGGCAGAGAGTACAACACGCTCCCGCTGAGAAGTTTGGTGTAAGGTTTGGAAGAGTTGCGCTTTGGCTCCCCGAGTGTTTTTTTCCCCGCATTCGCTTTTTCTGCGCTGTTTTTGCGTTTAGATGTCTAAGTTGTAAAGGTACCTCAGCGGCTGGGTTCTGCTGTCAAACTGTCCGTGACATGGATCTGTTGCATGGACGGCGGACGGACTGAAAAGTTTGGAGTTTTTTCCCATAACATTTCCCCCCCTGCTACTTTTTTTTTTACTTTTGCCTCTTTACAGCAACTTTTTGTGACTCCTTCTTGTTAACTTATAAGCTAAGGACATGCAGAAGTTCAACCCCACCGGCAGCAACAGCAACACGCTGCCCCGGGACGGAGACCTCCAGCTGCGGTTAGCTGACAGCGGAGGATCCGGGGAGGGAAAGGAGAACGGAGCTGGGAAACATTTCCTCTCCAAACCTGAGGAGGAGACTTCGTTTTGTACCAAGAGGAAGATGCTAGTCGGTTTGGATGTAATATGTCTGTGCGTCGGTAAGGAAATCTCATTTTACGCATTGTTAATTAATGGTTTTGACGCATGGAAACGCGTCTCCGGTGTTATTAAAGGGTGAGAAGTTTACTCTAACGTGTAGACTGAAGACTAGTTAGGAATAAAAGCACCCAATGTGTCAAGGTTAATGTACTTTAGAGATTAAAACGTCAACTTCCACGTCATCCGTGTTTGTTATATTGACTTTAACGTTGGGGAATTTGACCTTTTTAAAGACACGTCATATCTGGTGTTTTTTAAAGTTTACGAAGCTTTTCCAGAAGTCCAGAGGAAATGTTTTTAATGGGCTGAAAACTTTAGTCCCCCCGGTGCACGTGGGGGATGAGGAGGGAGGAGGAGGAGGAGGAGGAGGAGGAGGAGGGGGCTCAGCTGGCAGGAGCAGAGTTGTCCCGGGAATTCATCTGTTTCCATGGAAACCCCAAAGTTCCCGGGAGAAGAACGTGGGAATGGGGATAAAAACATGCCCCGTGCCGAAAATTACCTCTGTTCACTGAGCGCTGTTGTAGGCTGTCTCACTGGATCTTAACTGGATGTCAACCACAAATAATTTACTGGGCTTCAGCTGGAAACATGTCCAGGTCTATAATTCAGTCAAATTAACCAACACTTTTCATTATGGGGAATTAGAAAGACCAGCAAAAACATGTGTGGACAGCATCTGTCCTCTAACACAACCATAATAGTAGAGGTCAAAACAAAGATTATTTATGGCTAGTGTGTTTTAAATCATTTACTGTAACAGTTAGTCAGTTCGAGTGATTATTCTTTAAAGGAAAAAGTCCCAGTTGTTTTATTTCTGCCTCTCACTTTTGAACGTTCACCGTTTTCTTTACTCTGTTATGACTGTAAACTGAATATCCTAGGCTTGTGGACCAAACAAGGCATATGAGGACATTTACCTGGGCTTTGGGAAACACTGATTGACATTTACAGTCCAGACAACAACGGATTAAATCAGAAAATACTATGACTTATCATTAGTTGCCATCCTAAATCAGTGCCATTTACATGCTCATATTGAAATGTCTTTAAATAACTTATCCTTTGGGGTTTTTACATAATGAAAATGAAATAAATAGGATACTTTCTAGTTTATGACTTGTTCAGTGGAAAATGTGCTTGCACACAGTTGGAAAAGTTGCATAATAATCTCTGTTTATGCCCCCCAGGGTAAAAATTTGATAGTGGAACTGAACTTTTTAATTGACAGAAAACACACCTGAATCTTGCAGAGCTACTAGAGGTTACATGAAGAACAGACTTAACCAGACAGTACACTTCAGCTCCAATGTGTGTGAAAGTGCTTTACGTAGAGGTTATGGGAAAACGATTTAAGGCTAAAGTTGATTTTTTTGAATTAGCATGTAGGTTATATTTTAATGATTTAAAAGAGTTGTAAATGCACATGGGGCTTGAGTGAATGGAATGAGCTGCTCTTTCCTCCGCTGGGTTGAATGGGGAACCTGCTGGAGGTGCTGAGTGTCAGTTTGTGACCTACATTGCTGAACTGGGACATTTGATGCAGAGTGAGGCAAAATATAATTTCATAAGTTTCATGCCGTCATCTCACATGACTGTGACAGGGGAAGGGAAGATCGGTGTTGTGTTATTGGAACCGACTGCAGACATGAGAGAGGCGGAACCTGTCGAGGCAGACTGACAGGTCTGCTGCCTTGTTGGCAGTTGAAGCATAGGAAACGGCCCGGTAGACAAAACGACAGTGTGAGGCAGTAAGTTTCATTGGATTTTATTCTTCACCCCTGCAGGTATGCTATTAGCTGTTCACTTTACACACTCCTCAGCAGCTTTGTTGTGCGTTTAGGAAGTGGCCTGTGATGTAGCATCAGTCAGCACCACATAGGAAATGGTCTGTCTCAGTTTTGCACAGACAAATGCTGGCACGCCACCCGCTCACTCACATAACCCAGAACTTTATTAACCTTCCTCTTTCTAGATCCCAACACTCAGATGAGAGTTGTACCTAATGATTATGTTCCTTATTAAATAATTAGCAGTTTTCCTTTTTTTAAACAACTAATCACTTATGAGAGCATATTATTGTCACTTTAGGGGTAAAAAATATTACAAATAGATGTGCTATTCTAGGAAATTTCCAATAACAAACTTGAATATTCTTTGATATTATACAGTCATATGTTTGCAATAAATAACTACAGTTATCTGAGACAATAGTCACACTTTAATGAGAAAAAACATTTTTGTTAGACATAACAAAAGTCAGGAAATACGGCAAATAGTTAAATTTAATGTTAGTCCTTTTCAAATATCCCTGAACTGATAAAGTGATTACCAAACACTTTACCGACAGTTACGGGTTTGTTAGTTTTTTTCTTTGATGAACGGTGCAGCTGAATTAATGTGTAACAAATCTTTCAGTGCATCATGAGTACTAAGAGCTTGGTATTAACTGATACACTCAACTGTAATGTCTATACTCACACTTGCTTCTGACAGAGCTTATTAAGTTTGAGGTTACTTACCAGTTCCTGTTCGCCTGAACGTGTCGTGCCCGTCTCTGTCTCATTAACCATCATGTCAGTCATCAGCAGACCCTGACCATGACTCACCAGACCTGAATGTCATCACTTATTGGAAGTGAACTGGGCCTTTCTTTGAGCTAAACCCACTTATCTCTGACTAAACCGATTTTCCCCTTAAAAATGCCACCATCAGATTCCCCAGTCTTTTGACCCACCAACATCGTTCATCTTGTAAAAAGGGGCTCATTCACTACTGTAACTGTGGAATTTTAGCCCGGAGCATCCTGAACTCATTATGTTTTCAGCTGAAGTGACACCCCATAATGATCCAAGCCAGTTTTTATGAGTTTTTAGTGTTTCACTTCACATAAATAAAGCGGTTGCATAACGTTAATATTGTGTGGCATCAGTTTATCTCTGGAATTCTGGCATAATAGGACGTTCAGAAAAAGGTCCGACTCGGGTTACCTCGATCGCACTCGTTTCTCAACACCGGGCTTGTCTAACACTGTTGCATTTCACTAAGGCAGCGTTGTGCTGTTCTGACACGCATATGACGGATGCTTCACAGAGATGGATTGTTCTGGTTCAGCTCAGTGTCAGTAACGTCCACGTAAACGGCAAATACCTGAACTCAAGTGTTTGCTCGTGTGTTAATGTGCGCATTCCTGGTGGGACTGCGTGTGGGTGGGGGGGTGGGGGGGGGGTTGACCAGGGAGTGGGCCGACACAAACTACGCCCTGTGGCCGCGTCTAGAAGATCTAGCGTCCAGCCGCTCAGAGGTCAGGAGGTGTCGGGCGTTTGTCATATCTGCCGTGCGTGCAGAAACAAGCCCCCACCCTCCCAGACTGCGCCGCTGTTCGCCTCCTGCACAGGTGGTCCTTAGTATGTCATCACCCCAATAAAACCAGTTATTGGCTCTCTTAAGAGTAATTGGGAAATGATTGGAAGCAGCTCACGAAAAGGCCACCATTAGAGAGATTATCCGCCACACTTGACCTTCTTGTAGAGGTTAATTACGAAATAGTTTCTTTTTTTTTTTTCCACACCTGATATTCAGAGACATAAATGCGGGCAAAACATAGTCTTTTTAACACACGCAAGCCGTTGAAATCAATCGCATTTCTTAGAAACTGAACTAGTTCTTGGATACTTGAGGAAGAGAGGAGGAATTGGCTGATCACTGTTGTGTATGAGTGTGTTTTTGTTCCAAGACGTGAAGCAGCATGCCAGGACTAGAGGACCGGTATCTACCTAACTGATCAGCCAAATCTTAGAGGACTCCCTTTTTTTTCCAGCTTTACTTCCCCCACAGTCCCCCCACCCCACACCCTCCTTCTCCTCTCCATTTGTTTCCCTTTTAATTCTGAAGAACTCTATTTCGGAGCCTAAGGTGTTGCTGCACTTTGGCACACTATGGCGCATTTTATTGTGCGGCGTTTTAATGTTTACGTGTGCGTTTCTTGGGCAGGTGGCGGGTTTATGTTCGAAGATGCCTCGCTGTGTTCTTTTGGCAGGAAAAGCCGCCAAGTGAGTGAGACAGCGGGAGGCCGACACGTCACAGCATGTTGCTGCGCGTAGGGCCAGAATACTAAATTGTGTGTGTTTATGAGTGTGTGCGTGCTTCGGAGTGAAAGTGTGGGTGTGGATGTTTCTGTGTGTATGTGTCATTGCAGCTGCTATGTAGACACCCTACTACAGCTGCCATGTGCGTACTGTTTGTTGACAAATTCGCCGGTCCTGTTTTGCTGCGCGTTTTTAGGCCTTGATCAAACACTTGGAAGTTATGGAACACGTTGGCGTCGCTGCGCGGCAGACAGATGGAGAGCCATTAAAAATGTCTCAGTCAAATCATTAGCTGGTGGAGGAAGTGATTTCGCTGACTCTCTTTTGTTAGTTTGTTAATGCATCTCCTCTCAGTCTGACAGCACTGCACAGATTCAGGCATCCATTAGCTGCACCCTTCCTGAAACAGGCTGCATGGGCTCTACTTCCACCGTACTTTGCTGTCAGTATGTCTTCCCTCACCCATTAGTGCACCAGAGCCAGCCAGGGCCTTAGAAATGTCTCCGTTGCCTGGAAGACGAGGCAGGGTTATTAAAGTTAATGAAAACTAAGGCTAGAACTAAAACTGGCAAGGAGAAAAATAATTGATATAAAAATAAAAGTTTTCAAAAACATGAGAACTAAATAAAAAGTGAGTGCCCAGTGCAGCACAGACTAAAGTTAAATAGAACTGCATTTAAAACCATCTATACCACTGATAAAAAGCAATGAAGACAATAGTAACAGACTAATTTGCATGTAAACCTTTAATAAATGTACTTAGAATGTTTTTCTAAGTCACGTTTTATGTTTTGTATTCTTTTATTCTACCTCTTTCAACGTCTGCTAATTCAGAACACTTAAAACTAATACTTATTCAAAAAACTACAATATTAACTCTTTGGTAGGACCACACGATATTATGCTATATATAATTTTACAATAGAGAAATGCATTTTGTGTAATATTATACAGTATATTATGTCTACTATTATTCTATGACAAATAGCACTCTTTTCATCATGTCGTCGATGCTTTGTGTTTTTCCACATGGATTCAGGCAGGAAGTTTGGATAAAGGCAGCACAAACAGAGAGGTGAAGTGGCACCCCTTCTGCTGCGTCCCATGGGACCATGAGGCAAATGATTGATGATTTTTGTTTCTGTTTGTGCCGCTATTTACACACACGATATTTATCAGCTTAAAAGGTAATTTTGCAAGTAACAAAAGTTGCAGTTTGTTGTGAGAATGGGAAAGTAACATTGAGTTTTTAGTGAATCTCTTTCTGCATTCCTCGTCTTACATGAGATACATCATCAAAACCAGAACAACCATCACATTTTTCACGTTCATTCTTCAAGACTGAATCGAAAAAGTATTAAAAGATGCAAAAATCACTATAGTCATGTTGAAGCTGCAGCGACTCTGAACAGATTGTGGAGAGAGATAGTTATAATAATAGTTAACATAATTTACACGACTTTCTTCCTATTTGCACGTTTTTATAGTTTCACCACAAACTGTGACTTACTTGTAAAATAATCTCAAAAGTTAGAAGGGTTAACTCGTTATATTATCCCTGTAGGAAAATATAGTTTCTGCTTTTTACGCATCCTAATACATACACACAGTACGTAGCATTAGCATTAGCACATAATACACATTATACATACATCAAATGTGTAAATGATGCATAATTCAAACAAGATTTTTGTTTAAAAAATTAGTTTCTCACCATTGACTGCAATACAATTTTTTTTTCTTAAATGAGGTCTCATGGGGCCCAGCCAGAGGAGGAGGGACTGCACCTCTCCATAAACATACAGTATCGAAGATGACGACCGATATTGGATGTTAATCAGCCAGTATTACCCCCCCCCCCAAAAGTTTTAACACTAAAAATAAATTATGCATGTCAAAGCTATCATTTTATCATTTTTAGGTCCTAAATATAAGTCAGTTATTCCATTTTAGTCTTCTAATACTGACTTTTCAAACTTCTGCTTGTAAAACTGTTGGTCCTATTGGTGACTGTTAATCGTCCAAACCAGGTAATGATCCAGAATAATGAACTGGTCTGTCTTTAGAAAACAGTGAATGTGACAGGGTGGGGTCATTCTGAATAGGAATTATTTACACGAAGAAAATAATCAAATGGAATTACCATTTTTTATTGAATTTACAGAAACGTGTTGCAAATTTGTACTGATTGAAAAAAAACAAATAAACAAATCCATATACCATGTTAGAAGAGTTCAACCTCCTGCCTCTGCTGTGAGACGAAGGGCAAGTGAGAGCCTGACTGAGGGAACAGCCTCAGGCGAGGAGAGTAGCAGGAGGGCCTGGCTAGAGCGCTCTGTGGAGAAGGGATGGAGAATCTACAGTAGGGTTCAGAGGTCAGACCCAGGGGCGCCTGAGGGATCATGAACACATCTGTCTGTTTATGTCTTCGTGAAGAAGAAGTACTTTGAGAAGCGCAGGAAAAGGTTCAGACAGTAAACAGCTTCAAATGTACTTTTAATGAGGCAGCTGCAATCTTCTCCTCGACGAAGGTTTCATAAGTGCCCCGGGTGGTCCATAGGTATTAGTAGTAATGAGTGAATTAAGATGTGAGCAGCACTCTGATCCCCAGTGCTCATTAGCTAGAATGGGTCTGGAGAGGCGTACTATCAGGCTGAATCCGAACACAGCCCCTAGACCCGCCTCCGTCTACAGTCTGTCAAAACTAATGACTCGTCCTCTCCTGCGCCTCCCCCTGTGAGGGGAACAGCCCCCCTTGGCGCCACGCTATTGTTACCCATCATCGGGAACATTTTATCATGTGTCACATCCCACCTGATGGATCTCCCTTTTCTTTTATCCTCCCGGGAGCTGCTCTGATGTTGTTCCAGGGCACGCTCCCCCTGCAAACCAAAACACAGTGACAGAACAGCCCTGCAGCCCCGACTCCTTCCGTACATACTGCTACAATCAGGCTGCTCCACGCCAAATACCTCCCTGCAGTCTCGACCACAAGCCTTTGTCGTTCTCACATCGCGGACCGCCAGCCCTCACCTCGCTGCCTACACCCTCACCTTCACACCGCAAACCCACCAGAGAGCGCCTTTAAAGTTTCTGAGGTGCATACCAGAGTGGCGGGTGCTTTATGTTCCTGCTGAATCAGACATCCAGACAGACAGTCCACTTTAGACCTCACCACTCATGCCCTGAACTCCAGAGCCGGGCTCCAGGAAGCAGGTCAGTGAAGTGTGGAGAGAACAGAAGCAGCTGTGGGAAGTATGTCTCTTCTGGCCGGTGGCAACAGTAACAGCAGTGGGGGCAAGTGAGAGTTCTCCTGGTGCGGCGGTGGAAAGTAAAGCAACATAAAGTTAGAACTACCAAAAAGACTTAGAAAGTACAGGTTTGTTGTACTTCGTCAAAGTGTGCTCAATTTGTAGACCCACAGATTCTAACAGTTAAATAGGTCAAGGGTCAAGGTCAAGCTTATTTCTATAGCACATTTAAAACAATGCAAAGTGCGGTACAAAGTTGTAAATATAAATACAAGATATATTAAAACTACTAAAACAAGAATAAATACAAGATATATTAAAACTGATAAAATCAAATACACAATAATAGGATAAATAGCATCTGAAACACAACCAGAAGATAAAACAAAAAAAAGAGTCACACTTATATTAAAAACCAGCGCAAATAGGTTTGTATTTAAAAGTGATTTAAAATGCTTATTGAACTGTGCATATAACTGATTTGTTGGGGTAAAGTGTTGCAGAGCCTCAGACCTGCCGCAGAAAAGGCTCTGTCACCTTTAGACAGTAGACAGGTGTTTGGTGCATCTAAAATCAGCTGTCTGCTTCATTCAGTTATGTTGCTTGTCACAGTATTGAGACTTTGGCGCTTAAAGGGTTAATATAGTTTAATATAGTCTGAACACTTCATGTTACTTTCAGGTGTTTTTTTTTGTTTTTTTTTACATGAGATGTGAGTAAATGTAACGTGATCAGAAATGTAATACATTACCTACCTCTGAGGATGCAAATACTCATGTTGTTTTTTCCCATATCATGTTGGTCTGTCACTAAGCACCAGCAGCAGCATTGGCAGAGTCGATCTGTGCTCGGTGACCACAGTTAATTTTCATTAGAGACGCACAGATCGCTCGACAGCATATTGAACTCAACTTAGTACTATTGAAAAAGAACTGAATGTAGTGTAGCCGCGCTCAGATAACGAACCCGAGCTGTCAGGTCATCAGACAGGTCTTTTGTACAACAGATACATATCAGCCACTGCCATGAATGTGAATGCTGTCTTATCTGCAGACAGACCCAGTTAAACAAGGGAATATCAGCCAATACTCATGTTTGGTATACATCAGTAGATCAGTGCATACCTAATTACGCATGTTTATGTATAATAGTGGCGATAACAACAACTCCCATGATCCCACGCTGCGTTTTGATAGACTTCGGCAGAAAATACATGTTGTGTGATTAGTGCTTTTTTAATTTTCTTTTATATTTGGGCATTTTTGTCTGTAGAATTACATCAGTTTTATAAAACAGCTGGCTTTACCTGAATGTTGTGGGAAATAAGTTGCATGTTAGTTGTAAGTTAGTAAGAATAACAAGCTGTCGGTATATGGAGGCATGGGTTGTACACAGTCCAGCTGCAGTGGACGTTGACGATAACAGATGTAAGATCCGGCACCGTTCCAGCTCCTTAGTACCTTTGTTCTCCACTGATTCATCTCTTTATGCTGCCATCAGGGTAGACACAACAGATCAGTCTTACACAACAATGCATCCAATTATGGGTGTATATGAGTAGAGGGGGGGGAGGTTACTCACCCTTATCCCACCTTTTTACTACCTGGGTCAGCCCACCGAGGAAGCGCAATAAAAGCAACGCCCTGTAACACTTGCACGCTCCTTTAACCGGGTCGAGATCGTTTATGCTTTGCCAATCATAATCATAGCCTTGGTGTGAATGACTTCACCTGTTGTTAAAGTGTTACCTTCCCTGCCTTCCTTCTTTGTGTGCTCGAACCTGCGTGATGGTGCGTACAGCCTCTCCAAACAAAGACTTTTGTTTTGCTTTTTTTATATATCAGATGAAACATAAAAGACTTCCCCTAAGGTACCCGACTCCAACTGAACGCTGTCTACATAAAAGGACAGATCAAGGCTAGCTTGCAGCGTGCGCTTTGTGCAGTTACAGCCGTTACTGTACACATAATAGCACAAGCCCACCCGGCTCCAACTGCAGACGGCTGTTTACGAGCATGTTAGGAACAGTGTCACACAGCTTCTTTCAATGTTGTTACCACGGATTATCATGCTTGCAAAGATTCAAATTACAACACTTCACGACTCAGTTCACCGGCTTATTATTTTTTCCTGAGGTTGACTTGAAGGTAAACAACAAGCTTAGCATGTAGTTGGGAAACACTGGCATATACAGGCTGGGTGAGAGGCCCAGCGAGGGTGGACCACCCCTGAAGGAAGCTGTAGCGGACCAGGCTGCAGCCCAGGCTGCAGCCCAGGCTCAGCCCAGGCTGCAGCCCAGGCTCAGCCCAGGCTCAGCCCAGGCTCAGCCCAGGCTCAGCCCAGGCTCAGCCCAGGCTGCAGCCCAGGCTGCAGCCCAGGCTCAGCCCAGGCTCAGCCCAGGCTGCAACCTGGCCCAGGCTCAGCCCAGACCTGAGCTGCAGGCCAGATGGACACATGTTGACAGGTCAATAATTGTTTGCCCTCCAGTTCTATTAAAGGCCCGAAGTAGAACAAGGTCTGTACAGTCAGATATTATCGGCTGTGATGAAACAGATGGCCACCACTTTGGACTGGATATAACTTAGCTTCGGGCTGTTGTGAATTATATGAGGATGCACACACTGTTTGGCTCACGCCGGAGTTCATTTTGGCCCGCAATATCGAACGGACTGTTTGCCCCCGATGCTTGCCTTTAAGGTTGTTTGATTATATGTGGTTTGCTGGCTCCGTGGTGGTTTACGGTTGGTCGTTTTTTTTTTTGTTTTTTTTTTCAGGTGCTTGTGGGTTTTTTGCGGTTTGTTTGGTTGTCTGTTAGTCTGTGTGATTGTGGGTTTGGTTTGTTTGCATCCATCTGCGGTTGTTATATGTATGCGAATGTGTTGTATGTGTGTTGGGGGGGTATTCTGCTTAGTTGAGGCGGGGTCATGTTTACAGAGTGGGTCCCAACAGAGCCCAGATCTCTGACCCTCACATTCCAGAACCACCACTAATCACCTCCGTCTGCTGCTCTCCATGGAGAAACCCTTTCCGCATCTCTCTTGGCTCCGTTTCTCCAGTTTTCTCTCACCCCGGTTTTTATTCCCTCTACCCCATTTGTCAATTTTCTAGCCTCCTGGCCGTGCACTTTAGCCTAGTTTTTTTTTGTCCGATTCTGTATTGATCGGCAGATGTTTAGCAGTACAACCGACGAATAACCACCATCTGCCCTGTTTTCACTGCGCTCACTGCATTTAATCGCTTTCTTTATGTTTTTTTTTCTCTTTTGGTTGTTGTTGTTCTCTCACAGTGAGCTCATTCTGGGCTGTGGTCATAGATGTGTAAATTAGAACCAGAAGAGTTTCTCAGAGTGAAGCACATATCCCCTCCGCTCTCGTTCCTCCTCTTTCTCCTCCTCTTCTTCCTCCCTCCCTCGTGCACCCCCCCCCCCAAACTTCTTTCTTTCTGTCCCTTTTGAGTATTTGAAAGCATTCCTGCTTTGAGTGTCAGGCCCAGTGAGCAGCACATTTCGGTGTTCCTGTGTGAGCCGACCCACTCCTCAGTCTTCCTCCCCTCCCTTCGGGTCCCCTCTCAGGCCTTCCTGGCATCGCTCTCCCTTTGAGCATGTCTTGGCCAGGTGCAGGGGTTTGCTCACAGCTGCCTGACAGATGATGTGAGGGTCTCTGGAGTGTTTTTGTGTCTTGTTGTGAAAACTGTTTTAAAGCACTTGTAAACCATGGAGGTTTACTCTTGAGCTTGTAATTTGTATAGGATTGTAAAGATAGTGGGTAATTATGTGTGTGTGGTTTCTAGCTCTATCACATTGTTCCGTAATTGCCTTTCAGACTCTGGTTTCCCTACAGAATTTAAGGTGAGGTACATTTAGTGAATTGTTGTTATTAACCCATAAAGACCCAGTGGTACTTTTGTGGCAGTTCCCAAATGGATTTTTCTATATATTTAATCTTTCTTAAGTGATTTGTCACCATTTATTGTAATATTATAGTCTTTATTTTAGGTTCAATCATGTGTTTTCTTATATTTAATTCACAGATCATATAGCTATCAGAGTAAATTCAAAGGATATTATATCAAATCAGAAAAAAAGTTTAAGAAAAAGTTACTTTTTCAGCAAAAATATCATTAACTAGACATAACCCGTGTGTGTCCATCCACTGTCATTGATCCAACTCCATGGGTTTTACTGGTGAATGAATGTTGTAGAAGATGAAGGTGTTTCCACGGTAACTACGGAGCCTCTGAATATCCAAATGGGTCATATCTGATGGCCATGACAAGATGACAAACTGTATTTAACACCAGTTACTTACATATATTGATGGGATCAGTGGATCAACAGTTTAGATCAGTAGATGCTTTTGGTCGATGGTGTGTGTTTGGGTCTTTATGGGTTAAGAAATGCCACAGACACTTTACACTGGCCCGTCTTTCACAGCCATTAGTGCTTAGTCTATTCATGCAAAGACTGGAAAACGACACAAGCCATCAGTATTGGCAGCCCCGAGGTCATAAAATATGCCGCTATTTATCCAGCTCAGCGCTTCATGATTCCCATTAGACTTCAATATGCACTGAAAATGATCAATCCTCTTACTGTAACCGCAGACCGTTAGGCCCTTAATGGAGAATCTGTTCATTACCTTCTGGTCAATGCTGTAAAATATTGATTATCGAGAGAGGATGGCCATGAAACGCTGATGCAGACACAGAGAAGGCTGCAAATGGGGTTAAAAGGTCTCCATTGGTCACAAGATGACCTAATCTATATTCGAAGCAGCTTATTTTCATGGAAGAAAAAATGTCAACTGTTGTACTTCATGCGGTCGCATTTATCGATGCCATAAAATAACAACTCGGATGTAAAAAAGAAACAAAAATCTGCTTTTCTGATGACATAGTTGTTAGTTATGACCGATAAATTTACTCTGGATTTTACAACCAGTAAATGTTAACCACTTTCATTTTCAGGATTAATATTACACATGCTAATGCCATCATCTTTCATCTGTTGTCTCCCACACAAAGCTCCCCAAACGCCAATGTAAATCCAATGTGGCACAGGGAAAAAAACAGTGCCCTGCAAATGAACCAGAGGTGAACCTGGCAAGTTTCCACCCAGGTATGATACACACAGATAAAAGGATTATGATTTAGAGATTAAGAGTGTGTGTGATTCTTAGGCAGGTGGCAGGAAGGAATGTGGAAACCTTCATACGGGATGTCTGTTGTTACATAAACAGTAAAAGGGGTAACAGAATTATTGATGTACCTGTTTTTGTGTCATAATGAACAAAATAAAGGTGCCCTAAGGCAGCAAGTTTCTGTTATTGTCACGCACCGTAAAAGACTTGTTTTCCGAGTCCATTCAGGGCTTTTTCATCACACTACACGAGTGCAGTTCAGGTGGGTTATCAGTTCATTAGTCATAGTAAGTGGTTGGAGGAGATTTGACCGAGAGCGGCCTCTGAAACGAGCTGAAGTTGTAGGTTTGTGGAGACACCTGGAGACGTGTTGATTGAGAGATAAGGGTCAGATGCAAGCGCTTCCTATCTGGCTTTGTCTCCTCATTGGCGTCACAGCCTCTGCTATCTGCCTGCTACGTGTTTCCCTCTCTCTCTTACTCTCCCTCATTTCCCCTCGGTCAGATCTCTCCTGTAGTATGTGGAAGTAGCCCTGACTTTTATCTGTGTTTTGTCTTTCTTTTAGGGCACCATGACTTTGACTGTAGAGGTCGCACACACACACACTTTTGACGACAGTATAACTGTATAATCCAGTGCGGTTGGCTGACTTTGTCTCAGCTGTGATCACATGGTTTTCATGTGCTTTCCTCACTGAGTCAACCTACAGATTATTACCCTTGTTTATGTTGAAGGGGCACTACGGGGGCATTATCCCCAGAATGGATACTTGCAGGAAACAGAATGGTGACTAAAACTGAAGCAATGCCAGTGTAAACAATGTCAGAGTGACTGTGAGCCAGAGCGATTGCTTGATCACATGAGAAGAAATACTTACAAGTCACTGTTTTTGTGTTTGAACATGTATTTGTGCGCTTTGGCCTCGTTTTCGATGCGTATCCTGTGCGCTGCTCAGTCACGTAGTTGGAGCGAGTCCCTGGCAGGGATCATGTTTTGGCCTGGGTGCGTTCCAACCAACCAGCGGGGGCACGGAGGTTAATGATTAGTCCCATGTTCATGTTGCATTCCACGGGGTGACAAGGGGACATGGGATAAGGGACTCAGTTCTGAAGAAGGCCAGACATGCTTCCACAGAGCTCAGAGCAATTCGTTTTAACACCGAATAAAACTCCTGTTTAGCCTCATGGCTCCAGATAAAAGCCCACATCTTCTCTTTCAAACATTGTGCAACAGTGAGCTCTCAACAGCAGGCTGCGATGTGTGTTTGCTTAAGTAGTCCAGACTTTGACCCTTTTTTCGCCTGATAATGAATTAGTGACCAACTAGGAAACGCGGTGACCATTTCTGTTCATCTGACATTAAACCGGCCCAACTGCTTGTCCATGGAACAGAGTGTTATTGTCAAACAGTACTTTTGCTCTTCCTTCTGCGGGTTTATTGTCTTCATTTGGCAAACAGCAGTTCTCTGTGTCTAATATCTTCTTCCTCGTTCCTCATCTTAATTCTCCACATCACCCATCTCCCTGTCCGTCCATCTTGTCTGTCCTTCCTCCTCCTCTGGGGAAGCAGCTATGCGAGGAATGCTTGATCCCCAGAAAATCTGCAAATCAAGCCACCAGATGACTGACACTCATTAAAGCTGCCCCCCCGTTCATGTTTCATCTCATGCCATTCTCCGGTGAGACAGGAGAAGGCTTCTTTTATGTTAGCCAACTATCTCTCATCTTACTGTCTCGCTGTTATCCTCGTTGCATGGACCACATGCTCACAGGCATTCATCAAGCCATCTTTTGTTTTT
>JAPQRQ010000027.1:27499615-27511564 GCA_037367365.1 Apogon talboti
AAAAACAATGACAGGAGTTTTACCTCCTTCTTTAACCGTCTGAACAAAACAAGCATTGTTTAGAAAAAAAAAAAAAAATCCTCGAGGACACAGAACCAGAAAACACAATGAAAGCATTGGTAAGAGCAAGTTAAATTAGCAGGTGCTGATATAACCTTAACCCATAAAGACCCAAATATCCACCAGTGATTTTAACATGGGATGGGTTTTGGCTCCAAAATACATATACATATACATATGCATATACATATACATATACATATACATATACATATACATATACATAAACAGCACATATACTGTACATATACACAAATACACATTTACATACACATATACATACATGTACACATACACATACAGTACATACACATACATATATATATACATACACATATACACATACACATACATATACATGTACATACACATACACAAATACATATACCTATACATATACATACAGTACATACACATACATATATATATACATACACATATACACATACACATACATATACATGTACATACACATACACAAATACATATACCTATACATATACATACAGTACATACACATACATATATACATACACATATACACATACACATATACATATACCTATACATATACATACTTACTATTTTTAGTCAGAACCAGTATGCCAGTATTACACAGTAGAGTATATCATTCCTAACACAGACTCAACTATGCTTGTGAATGGATGAAATGCTGAAAAAGCATCAGAAAATACCCAGATACATTTTCCTTTCGATCTGAGAAAACTATTTTGCTACAGCCGGATTAAACACAGATGGAACTACTAAAACTAATGATGGCCCCCAGAAAACACCCAAACACCTTAATGGAGCAAAACCATCATTAATGTTATGAGTTTCACCTGTGCTGTCATTCTGTGATGGGAAAATGTGTTTGTCAATTAGTAGAATTTATGATGTTTTTGATTTTTAAAAATGTAGTAAGTAATTCAAATTTTTCAGTAATGTAAATATATATCTGTATAATCTAGGTCTAAGCACTTAGGATTATTGATAATGTTTTATTATAATAGTTCTAACACATTATTAAGCCACTGTCTATAATGAATTATGAACATACTTATATGATGTTGTATTTGTTGTTTGTTGTATTCGTAGGCTCTACAACAATAATCATATCACATTATACAGTATTGAGGTACAAGTGTTTTACAGTACAGACATGGGCGTCATTGTGTGTTTTCTTTTTGCAGTGTGCTGCTCTTTTCTCCCTCTTTCTTTTCATTTTTCAGGTGAGTGCCTGAGAGCCTCACTGATCATAGCCCAACACCAGGCTTTGTTTACTTAACAATAGGGCTCAGCCGAGTGTGAACAGCTACAGAAGGGCTGCCTTAACCAAACATGACAGTGATAGATACACTGACTTAACTGGCATTTTACAGTGTTACACCTCAAATCTCTGTCCCTTAAACTGCCATCGTGTCGCTCATAGCTTTAGGTAAAACAGTCTGCGGTAAACGGCGGGAAGTAGTGCACAGAGAGCGGCGTGTGCGCAAAATTAACCAATTGGTAATTTGATGTGAATATTTTGCATACTTTCTCATGGGTCCACTTAGTTCAGAGTGCATGTCAGTGCTTGCACATGCACTTGTTTGGGTGTCAGAGCAAATGGTGGTGTTTTTAAGTTGAGTTGCGTGCCGTGTGTGCGTGCTGTGCGTATTTTCGTGCGAGGCTACAGAAATAACAGCGAGCACAGAATAAAAATCCTGATTGTTTCTGAGGGATTATCCTTCACAATGCAGGGCTTTATCAGACGGCTTGGACTGCTGTAACAAGACACGCTCACCCTGCGTTTTGCTCAGCCAAATACTAAGACTTATGCCAGCAATGAAATCACATGGGGGTGGGGGGGAGAGACGATGACAGTAAAGAAAAGACACACTGGGAGGAAACAATGGCAAACGAGAGCAGAAGGGCAAAGAGAGAGGGAGACAGAAAGTGAAGTGGTAAAGTCGAAAACAGAACGTGAAATATACTTCAACAAGTTTAACTGGAGGCCACGCTTCAAACAGAGAGGTTTGTTTTCTGACAGAAATCCCTCTCAGGAGTTTTGAGCTGGAAAACAGATTAATAGAGCCTGTCCAAGTTACTCTGTGATATTGCACAACATGCGCCTGAACACAGTGTGAATGAGACATGCTGTGTTACTATGAGGCAGGATTTCAGGCTTTTATGCTCATTGGGTCGATCTATTAGCAGACTTCTCTCGTGCAGTATCGTGGTCTTTGTGCAGAGGAGGTGTTCCTGATTGGGTCGCTTTATTTGCTTCCTTTTATAAGACGTTCTCAGCAGGATCAGGTTCCTGTGCCCAGGATCACCAAGACTCTGTAAAGGGGAGCTGTGGTTTTGGAAATGAGATGGAGTGTTGGCTGGTTAAGGAGGGTCTTTAATATATGTGTGTGTGTGTGTGTGTGTGTGTGTGTATGTGTGTGTGTGTGTGTGTGTGTCGGGGGGGGGTATTGTGTCAGACCCAGCCACTGTATACAAACAATGATTCCCGTGACAGCTTCACTCCTGACACTCCTGATGAATATTCTTTTTGACTTCCTAATTTGCTTTTATTAGCTGTTCATTTTGGTTATGTATGTGCCGTAATGTAATTAAACTGCATGATTGAATATTCATGCAGAGGGAAAAGCTTAGTGAGACCCAGATGAATGAGGTTATTGTGTACATATTTCCTTGCACATGAGTAAGTATGTCAGCGTGTGTAGGTGTTGGTATGCTTTCTGCGCTCACAGTGTCTGGATGTCTCATGGTGATATAGAACCCGGGTCGAGGGGTCGCCGTCGGCTCCGCGCTGAGGTGACCGGACGGACCAGGGTGTCTGTAACGGCTCTTTAAACTCACCTCTCGTTTGGTCTTACCATCAAAATGAGAAATTGTGCTTATTACCATCTTACTTGAAAGCACCCCCAGTGACTTGAAGCTGTTCCTACCCACAGTTCAATCACTTTAAAGTCTGCGGTTCAGAAAGAATGCCTTTGCTCTCCGCTTGAATAATATAACTGGGAAATGTGTCTGCTTCGACTGGGTTAAGAAAGTCACTTTCTCTCTGGCAGGACCACATCATAGTGTGAACATGATACTGTTTTCTTAAAAGGAGTCACTTCTGGCCTGGACATGTTGTTTTGGTTTGGTTGTGGTCAACTTTCAACCCAGTGTATTTTGAAACCGATGTGGATGTACTGTATGTGTTAATGCAAGCCAAAAAAAAAAAAAAAGGGTACTTAGCAGCCAAGCGCCATTGTTTCAGAGCTGCTCAGGATTCTCCAGGCGTTGCTTTGCCTCAGGTTTGGCTCCAAATCTCACACGCCCCTAATGGAGCCACAGTTTTTGTTTTGAAATTTGCCTCACAATAGTGAACCGTACAAACCTGCTATGGACTTTTATTTAGCAATCGACGTTCTTTTTGCTCAGAAAAAATCATTAACCGTCCAGTTTTAAGGACCTCCTGACAGATGGACAAAGAATGAGGGATTGAGGAAGTGGCAGTGAGATGGAAAAAGCTTTTTATCTCTCATCACAGCACTTATGAGCTGAAAAAAAAAAAAAAACGGTCGAGGCAAATGGGTGAGGACAAAAAAAGCGGCAGAATTGTAATTATTTACCCTCAAAGTCCTGTTTGGTCTTTTGGGCTGCAGTGTTTGTGGGAGCGTGGGCTGTTTGATAGGCATGCTCTTGCTCTGTGTGTCTTTTCAGCCGGTCCTGCGTCATCGCTGCTCTGGTCTGTTTATGCAGGGGCTCTGTGGATGTAGAGTGGGATGCTTGGATATCTGAACCTCCCACTGTCACTTGATATCCATGGAAAATGGATAAGATGATTGGACAAGTCCACTTCCACACAGCTCCCCCTCAGGAGAGCCGGGCCAAGTCCATTTAGTCTCTCATTCATATTTGATGCCGATTAAGAATGATGCAACTTGAAAGTGGTTAGTCGTAGAAAATTAGATAATATTCAAAAGCCGCGAGCCTTTTTTTTACCCTCTCACCTAAGCCAATGTGATAAATTAGGATGAAAACATGTTTTGGCAGCACATTTCTGCTGGGCTATACCAGTGGACTCTACTTTGTTAGAGAGATGAGTTCAGGGACTAGACAGAGTTGAAGAGATAGAGAGGGGCCCGTATTGAGTGACACAGACTGGGGTTTGTGTTTTCTCGGTGGACCAGAGAAGATGCAGTGTCAATGAAGCATGCTGCACCATGGCAGCCTCTGCTTTATCATTGCCCTGTGTGTGAGAGTATGTGTGTGTGACGGGGAAATGACAGAGGCCTCTTTGAGTACCCAGAAGCCTCTGTTCTCTCATAGTTACAATACGGCAAGAGGACTGCCATCCCTTCTGCCCGTGACCTGATCTCCACAGATAACTGGAGGATGCACCACACAAATATCCCCGTACAGAAATAGAATAGAATAGAACATAATAGAATAAAATAGAACATCACAGAATAGAATAGAATAGAATAGAGCAGAACAGAATAGAACAGAACAAAATAGAATAGAGCAGAATAGAACAGAACAGAACAGAATAGAATAGAATAGGATAGAATAGAATAGAATAGAATAGAATAGAATAGAATAGAGCAGAGCAGAACAGAACAGAATAGAACAGAACAGACTAGAATAGAATAGAATAGAATAGAATAGAATAGAATAGAATAGAATAGAGCCGAACAGAATAGAACAGAACAGAATAGAATAGAATAGAATAGAATAGAATAGAATAGAATAGAATAGCCTTTATTGTCATTATGTGTACAGTGAAATTAGGAAATGAAATGCACATGCGTCCACCTGAGTAATATAAACATTCTCCCACAGCAGGCAAAGGGCTGTCAGTCTATACCGGTCTGCAGGCTGTGCTTACCTTATGACACATCTGTTTGTGCAGATTTTTCTGTGGGCATGTAGAGATGGTGGTGTTAGCTTCATATGCTGTCTTCACACATTTTCTTTTAATCTACAAAAAAAAAAAGAATAACTCCATGGTGATCTGTTAAGTCTCTGTTCCGTGTCTCTTTGACCTGTGGCACAATGGCCTCCCCTAGTGTTCAACCAGTAACACATAGCTACTGTACAAGATACAGAGACCACTTCAAACTTCCAGACCTGAACTCCACTCAGAACCACCTGTCTGTTACACTTGACAGAAGAAAGATGGAGATGGTGACAAATCAACAAATAAAGCCTTGGTGTTTCCATTTTTATACCAGGATTGCTATGCTACAGTGTTAAAGACTGGTGGATAGAAAGCCAAGGTTCATGACAGATGTGACTGAACATTAGGCTTTAACCACCCAAATACTGATATCTGAGTTAAACCAGTATGGTGTTTTTAAAAAGGATTATGAACTTGTGCTTTATGCATTATTTGAGCTCTGAAAACGTAACTTTTTTGCTTTTTTCTTTTCTCATTTTTTTTTACCAGATGTTTTCCAAAGTTGTAGAGATTAAATTTTTAAATACATTTTTTAACTTTTCAACTATTTAATAAGTTAATGTAGGTGAGGTGTTGCTCTGAAAGGCAGGTTGTTACACTGTGATGTAGTGTTGGACACTGGGAAAGGATGAAAACTATGGGATTACATTCATTTACATTAGACGGGAGAAAGATGGAATGTGCAACAGCGAAATGATGAGACTAAATTAATAAAGTAAGAAGACAGAGGGAATAACAGTGGTTTAACAAACAGGAGTTGATGTGCCTTAATGTGTCTGTACACAGTTATCGTGTTACTATTGTGTGACTGGGATACAGTTACACAGTGGAGTTAATAATATGACAGATGTGGTTTTCATTATTCTTATTGTGACAGTCCTTATTGTCCTGCCCCTTTCTTTGTCAAAGTTCGCTGACACTTCCTCTTTCAGTCATTTCCTTGTCTTGACACTGACATAGTCACTTCTTCTCTTCTTCACCTCGGGGAAAAAAATGGCTTCTTTAAAATATCTTTTCGGGATTATGTTTTTCTGCCGCAGCAATGGACAAGGTAAGAGATAAAGCATGGTGAACATGTGCTTCTCTCTTGTTTGTCATGTTTAAAGTAGACCAAAAAGGAGAGACCATTCCACTGGTCTATGGTTTTCATGAGCCGTTGCCCTGTTTCCTGCTCTGTTTGTCCACAGAAGTTAATTCATGATACTTAGAAAGTTGTGTTACTTTGCAGAGTGTTCCATTAAGGACATTTCCTGTGCTGAGATTAAAACTGCTGAAGGGTTCAACTTTTCACATGGGTTTTCCCGGGGAAGTTCGGTCACTGTGATTCGTCATCAGGTGAGGTGTTTTGGTTGGATGTTTTATTACATGATAGATCAAAGTTTTGTTACACACCCTAATGCTGGCAAAGGCTCGGAAAAAATAGAGACAGGGAAAAGGAGAAAAGGAAAGTGAAAGTATGTTTGCTCTTTTGTCTCACACTTCTTTAGTAACTATAACTGTTGTGACTACAGCCCATCAAAATGATATTTTTATTATTTGCCAACAGATTCTGATTGCCTATGGTCAGCTTAGTCCACCATTTTTCAACTTCACCGCAGATGTGAGGAGCATGGACAGCTCTTCTATAGTTACAGCGACCTGTGAAGATCTAAGAATAGAAGTCACATACCCTGTACGTCCTGATCCGTTCTAATATGCACTTGTCTGACATGATCCTAGTCGAGTCAAACCACGTGCCGCTTGCTTCCTTCAAAAGAGAAAACTATAAACTGATGCAACTTCTGCTTTTTCTAGGGACGGTACATAAGCGAGAGCTGTGTGGACTTCAGAGTTACTGGTGAGGAAGTGGGGAAACTGATGACACTGCTCTTATATTGATAATCTCATTTAATCTCAGTTCTTACATTTGTATCACATAGATCGGCTGTACAAATAATGACACATATTTTACTTAAACAGACGAGGTGAAGCCTTCTGATCCCGAGGGTGAAGTAACACCACATTTGGGCTACATCAGTAAGTCATTATTTATTGTAAAAGACTCTGTTTATCTACTGCAACATGTACATTATGTAATACTACAGACACTAGTGTATCTGTGTACAGTTATTGTGTTAGTATTGTGTGACTGTGATAAATACAGTTACAAAGTGGAGTTGACAGTATGTAGCAGAACTTGTTTTCAGCATTTTTACTGTTATAGTCATGATAGTTTACATACTTGGTTACGTTGCAGAGTGTTCCGTTAAAAACATTTCCTGTGCTGAGATTAAAACTGCTGAGGGATTCAACTTCTCACATGGAATTTCCCGGGGAAGTAGGGTCACCGCGATTCGTAATCAGGTAAACTATTCAGATTTTATTTACTTATTTATTTATTTGTAATATTAAATCAAAGTTTTACCCGTTGTCTCTGTCTGTAGCTTCGATTAGTACGTAATGTATTTTATCTTTTTTTTCCCTCTCTCTCTTCTTTTTTTCTTTTTCTTTGTTTGTCTGTTTGTTTATATCCTTATCTATTTATGTTTTTTTCCACTTTCTTGTGTCCGGTCATTGTGAGTCCATGATTTGACTTTGTCTTGTTAGACTGTAACTACCTTGAATAAAATCAAAAATAAAATATAAAATAAATAAATAAATAAATACATGTTTTACTCTTTTCTGTTGTACTAATTTAATATCTTCTACTTGTTGTGGCTACAGCCCATCATGCTGATATTTGTATTATTTACCAACAGATTCCCATTGCCCATGGTCTGCTCAGTCCACCATCTTTTAACTATACCCCAGATGTGCGGAGCATGGACGGCGTTTCTATAGTTACAGCAGCCTGTGAAGATGTAATAATACAAGTCATACACCATAATGTAAGTTCTGACATGTACGTGTTTTACATCATCCTAGAAGTTAAGTCAAACCACAGGCATGCTTTTATTCAAACATGTAACCTGATGCAACTTCTGTTTTTCAAGGGACGGCACATACGAGAGAGCTGCGTGGACTTCAGAGTTATTGGTGAGGAAGTGGGAAACCATCAACCACGGTTTCACTAATCTCTTACATTTGTATCGCGTTAATCAGCTGTTTCAAATAACAACACATATTTTACAGACGATGTGATGCCTTTTGATCCCGAGGGTGAAGTAACACCACAACTGGGCTACATCAGTAAGTCACTATTTATTCTAAGAGACTCTGTTGATCTACTGCAGCTCCGTATAACATGTATATTATGTAATACTAACATCCAGACACAGTAACATCTGTCTGTTTTCCAGGTGTTGGACCAGCAGTTGTTGGTGCAGTTGTGCTCATTGGGTGTTTGTGTTACATCCCTTGGAAAAGAAAAGAGGAGTGAGTTCTGTCTTCTACATTTTTTTAATCTGCCACTGTATCTTTAAAGAGAAACTGCTCTTATTTGTTTGTTATGACAGGAAGAACAATCGCGTTGCCACATTTCCTGGGTACTTGAGATGGTTGATGCGCTGTTCTTTTCTCAGAAAGAGTAGACAGGAACAGAGACCTGATAGGTTAGTTAGTCATTTGATTTGATTTGATTTGATTTGATTTACAGTTCATCCTGTTTATTTAGACTCTCATAATTGCTAGATTTGTTGGTATATCTGCTCAAGACAAAAACAAATAAGAGATATATGAGTGTAAATTAACATTACAGCTATTTCTATAAGATTATTGTAATGTTTTTGCTGTGTTTGCTGTTTGATTAAATCTGTCTAACTCAACATTTTCAGTGTGGAGGAAGGCGAAGATGGTGACTCGGCATCACAACAACATGGCATCAGGTAGACTAAGTTACATTTTCAGCACAGATCGATAAACTAAACACGTTTTGTAAAATTCTGTTAAGCATTTTCTTTGTCATTGCCAGTGATGAACTTGAAAATGGTCGAAATGATAATCCGCCTGGCATTCCACATGAAAGCGTACCAATTCCCATGTTAGACTGACACTTTAATGGTAGCTTAACCACTTAACTACCCTGACCCTCTGTCTGCCTGTCAGTGTGTTTAATAAAAACAAGTGGAAGTCTAGACTGTAATCTGCTAAAAATATGCTCGTCTCCATAGTATCGATCCAGAGGCTGGTGGCGGGACGGCTCATATGCTTCCTCTGAACCACAAGCTCAGCAATGGGGAAATCCAGCCGTCTACAAAGTGAGCATGTTTACTTTTTCTTAAACCTCTAGGCCATTTTCCTTTGCAGATATAGTCAAAGTTTCCCTTTATAAGGGAAGGTATTGACTAAAATGTCTCAGCAGAGATACTATGCTGATCTAGTATTTGCTTTGCAGCGGATGTATTCGTCACTCTGCCGTCACCTCAGGCTCTAATGATCAAACTGTGAACCAGTAAGTAAACCGTCTGTGAAATGTGTGTGTATCATCAATATGACTTGTAATTTTATGTGTTAGTGTGAAACTATTTACATGTAAAACAGTTAATGTAATTAATGACGTACAGTATCAAACCTGCAAACAATTACCTACGATGAATACGGAACTAAAAGACAGGTACTGATGAAAATGAGGGTTCTGACTTTATTTTTATTAGTAAATCGGTTGTACTGTATGTAGGATGTAATACTGGCCATGTTGTTATACAAGAACACCTTTCATTGCTCAGAATTATCAGAAAACATTAGGAAACAGCATTTTTTGTATATGTTTTTTTTTTCAGTGCTATTGCCCAGTTAAAACCAGTTACAATGCTTTAATGCAGTAATTAGTTATCTTAATGATTACATTTTAAAAATACTAGTACTCTGTATTACATTACATTACTACTTATTTCCTTTTAAATCAGTTCTCTGCTGCATTTTATAACTACTGACTGTGTCTACTTCAGAAATGTGAAGGATGATCCAGGCGGCATGAATGACAATGAGGGAAAATGCGGGTAAGTCTCAAACCCTTGAAAGTTCTAACTCTATAGAAGAGAATCAAGTTAATTTGCTGCAGGTCAGGATGTCAAAATAACACTACGAAAATAGCAAACAAAAATGAAACAACCGTAAAATTTCAGCAGAGAGTTTTGATGAAACATAGAAAAGGCACAAATAATGGAAATTAACAATGTAAAGCATGTATCATTATCAATAAATATATACAATTCTAAAGAGTTTTAAGAGCATGTCACAGTCTGTAAAAGAATGTAAAAAGAAGTTTCCATTCCAGGAGCTGAACTAGTTATATATACTTTATGGTAGTTTGGTGAAGTGAAATGACACATAGCCGTCTGAATAGACACTTCTCCACTAACAGGATAATGCACAGTGGAAGGACTCTTGGTGGTCAAAGTCCTGAAGGTCACGAGAAGGAAGATGAACCACTGCTATTAAAGCCAAGGTGAAGCTGTCTTTCTCACTCTTCGTCTCTATTCATAACTGTGTACAAAGAGAAATGTGTCACTATTCAATTTCCAGTCTCCTTCATACTTGGTTTCATTTGGCCTGTTGCTATTCTTTGGACAGCTGTCAGGAGGAACTGTATGAACCCCCGCCCCCGCCTCCCTGCTGCAGGTTTGAAGGGTTGGTTGAACATCACAAAATGTCTGACTCTTGCCTGAAAAGTGAGCACAAACCAATCTTTGCTGTTGCGGCAGACTCATGTCTCCATTCCTTGTTGTTTCTGTCTCCAGACCTACTATCCACATTTCTGACATGACAGGTGGTGAAGCCGTGGTGTGGTGGACACGCAACGGCTCTGACCCAGCACTGACCAGCAGGTGCTCCACTGAACCCGTAAGTACACAGCATCCCACTGACACCACATTATAGTTTTATTCAAACGATCTTTCTTTAATGCTGTTTTCACTTGAATTTGCATTATTCTGTATTCACTGCAGGACACGGACGTGGACTCAGCACCCGACATGAAACAGAATTAGTTAATTCATAAGATACTTGATTTATTACTATGTATAAATATTATATATTATACTATATATTATAAATATATTATTATTATAACATAACACACACTTCTTACAGGTACATTTTCTGGCTGTGGTATTAAGGTCAGCACTTTTATACTGAATGTGCTCATACACTCATACACTCAGTATCTTTAAATCTGATAAAAGCATAATTATTATGAAATGGAAAAAGTAGACAACACAAATGTAAATGAACTGTGTTGTTTTCAGCCCATACATTTATCTGTAATCGTTTAAGTAGAATTGGCTATTGTACTAGTATAGGTCATAAATTTAACACTGTATTTTTTTTATATTTCTTTTAATGGGATGTTCTTTCCACCAAGAATAATAAGTGCTTGACATTTACCACCTCTGGGTGAACCAAACCTGTCAGAAAATGTACCACGTGTAGCTGTGAGAAGCTGTAATATGAAATAAAAGATGATTATGAACTATATTCGGGGAAACTGGCTTGGTTGTAACACTGGGAACTGTTCCATCAGTGTGTGTGATATGATAGGAGTCATATGATCATGTCAGTGTTTATCCACTTCCTCCCACATGGTGAACATCAAGGCTATAAACAGAAAAAAAAAGAAAGAAAAATCTATTTAGAGTAATGATTTTACCAACACCACATTTTGTTTAGTGAATAAACAATTGTCAATCAAATCATATGACTTAAAATATAATTAATTGTAGCTCCACATCCATGTTTCCGGTGTTGATTTCAAGCCACTATATTAATACAACTACCTGTAGGATGACAAAGATATGGTATTCATACCATCCCCTTTCATATGACTAAGAACTATTCAGATTGTAATAATTTACCGCCTATACACAGACACACTCTGCAGTTTTGGGATAAGATAGAACCAGTTAAACTCAATCCAGACAAAAAAGGATGCACAGAAAATAACTACCATGAAAATCCATTCCCAGTAAAATTTTGATCCATGTTGAAATTAAAAAAAAATTGGAATATATATAATTTGTTCTTTGCCTCAA
>JAPQRQ010000027.1:27514541-27528540 GCA_037367365.1 Apogon talboti
TCTCTCTTACTCACTTCCTTTCAGAGGTTCATTCCCCTCATGCTAATGGACACCCCCCTCCCTCATGTCTATCTAATCAAAAATCAATTAAAAACACCTCGCCGCTGAGTCTCCAGAGCCAAGCCTAGGTTGAGGGTGGAACAGAAAAGCTTCCCGCACTCTCTCACCATCTATCCCTCACTTTCTCCCTCTCTTGCTCCCTGCCTTTCCCTCCCTCCCTCCCTCGTCCTCCTCCTATGGTCTCCATCTCTCCATCTCTCCTTCTCCCCTAAGCTCCGCCCTCCTGTCTACTGGAAGTTGGCAACATGATTTACGAGAACGGAGAACTTAATTTATATATTTTTTTCCTCTTGCATCCTCTCATTTATTTATTAGATTTTTCTCCCAGCCGCCTCTTCCTGTCTCTGGCGTGGAGGGGAGGTGGAGGATAGAGGGAGAGAGAGGATAGGATTAGATGGAGAGTGGTCTCGGGGCAGACCAGTAGACTGGCAGGCTTGCAGACATGGAACAGATCTGTCCCACACTTAATGGCATTAGTGCCGTCCCTGAAAGGGGGAGGGGAGGCCAGCAGGGAGACAGGCTAACATATTAAAACTGCTTCTATACCAGACGCTTGTCTACTCCACTCTGGCTCTAACTTCAGATGCAACTCTCTTTGTCTCTGTGTATATTTGTGTGGCATTCGATTAAGTATGTGTCAATTGTCAATCGAAACTAAGCTGTTAGAGAAATACTATTCTTTCTTCTAATGTATTTAAACACTGGACCCCATCAGACCCAATTTCTCTGAATATTCACGTTAGTGCCTGCTCCCTCTGCTCTCACACTCACATAACACAGAGAATATGTTCTATATCCTGCACACGTGGCTTCAGGCAGAAAACCCTCTGCCGTCGTGTCAGGTGCAAATGGACTTAGCTCAAAAGCTAACATGACCCTCGGTTGAAAGTGACATCTTTGTCGACTCTGTCTATGTGGATAAAACTACAATCACTCCATTCCCTGCGCTCTCTCCCTAACTCATTTACACTTACCCTCTTCCCACCAGGATTTTACACATCTTACCGATCTGTGTGACTTTGGTGTGATCAGTGCTGGATTGCTGACTGTCAGCACACTTTCCAAAACTAGATCCAAGCCCCACGGCACCCTCAGAGGCTCAAATTACCCTCTCTAACCTGCTTGGACAGCACACTCATACTACACACTACTACTGTTCCAGCAGCGGTGGGAGAATACATACAAGGTTTGAACAAGACAGGTAGGGATATAGATGAAGGAAAGACGGCTAAAGGTGGAGGATTGGAGTCAGCAACACAAGACCAGAGACAGAAAGGAGACGGAGGAGACAAAGAGAAGAGTGCTCTCCTTAAACATGCACATATCAAGTGTAGGAGACCAGAGAGTGGCCAGGGGAGAGGAAGTGGCCAGGGAATGTGAGAGGACACTGACAGACAGGTGGAGCCAACATGCTCTGTCTTTTGATGGATGGAGCAGAGAGTTAGTAAATATACATGGGCCCCGCCCTCCGGCTCTTTCAGCTGTCTCAGCATAGTGTGGCATGGATGGATAAGGGATTTGCCTTTAAGAAAAGGTTAAGTCACAACAATATTGTTGTGGAGCACAAAAATATTAGCTATACTTCCCCCTCTGTCATGCAAGTTTGATCTATCTATCTTCCTCTGTGCAGGTTGAGGAGGAGGAGGGAAAACAGGGACAGGAGGAGATGGGTAGACACTAACAGCCTGGGGAATGTTTTCTCTTTATCTCTGTGTCACAAAGGCCACCTCGGGTACTGCAGGTGTGTCTGCGAATGGCTTTAGAGAGCGAGAGCTATTGATCCTACTGAATACTCCTACTGTATTTAGCCAAGCTCTGCCCACATCCTCGCACCCTGAGGGAAACTATACAGGAACAGGCCATGCTAAAGGTCATGCTCTGATGGAGATAGGAAGCTGCAACCGGCACTGCATATGTATTTAGACTCTTAACTGACTTGAAACCTTATTATTAAGTCTGCCCGCATTCTCAAGCAATTTAATTTCAGTGTAATGTATTGCGGACAAAAAAAAAAAAACATAAAAAAAAGATGAAATACAGTACATTTCAGTAGTCAGTAGTATTAAGCAGTATAAAAATGAAAGAGGTACAGTTAGGATGGATGCATTATGTTACATAGCATTACTCGGCCATGTACAGTAGCTCTTAAGTTATGAGTTATAATGTTTTTAAAGTATTTGTAGAGCAAAAGTGTCATTATTTATACATTCAGATTTTTCTCTTCCAACATCTCTACAGCATAAGAAAATGTCAACTCAAAATGTCAACGATAAATGAATATTAAAGCTTATTCTTTCCACTTCACTTCAGAACAAGGCCACAGTTTGTATGTAGGCTATATTGTATTTTGTGTATTGTATAAATCCCTATAAACAGCGAGGTTGTACATATTGTGTTCATCATCTTGTGCATGGCCTTGAAAACCGCACTGAATGTTTATTAGATAATACCTGATTGACAAGTCAATATCTTCTATTTATTTCAATGGGGCTGATAATCCATAATCTTCTCCTCCTCAGTCTTTAAAATCAACATATAAGACTTTACGGTAACAATTGTGAGTCATTTCATTCGTCCTTTGTCTGGGATATTTCTTTACACATCAGCCACTGAACTGGTTTGTTGTGCTCCGCCCGATGCACAGCTGTATGTGTTTAGCCTGCAGTTAATTCTGGATGGGAGTGAATGTCCATTAAATGTAATCTTGTTTTTCAGTCCAGCGCTCAAACCACAACTTCAGAGAATTGGCCACCGATGAAGACATCATCCATCATCCTACTGACGCTGTGCCAGAACACTTGGAGATAAATATGGAGCCTTTTCAAGTGGTACCTGTCTTTGAAAAACCACACAATCATAAACACACAAGTGTTCACAGACTCATAATTCCCATCTATTTCTGCAAATCAAAAGTGTATAAAAATCTTTCTCATGCCTATTCATCAACCATCACTCTGTCAGCAGCAGCTTCGGCACCTTTTATCTAGCATTGCTATTTCTCATCTTGATAGCTGGCACGGTATATCTATGTATGTGTGTGCATATATACAATCTTCTCTACCCACTCAGACCTCCTCGAAATGTACAAAGAAACCTAAACTCAGAAATTTGAGTTCTTGGTTTAATGAAATAGTGCTTTTAGAGTTGATTTGAGAAGCCCACTAGAACACTTATCTCAGCATCAACAGTGTTGAAAAAAACACCTCCTTAATCGGATTGTTGGAGCTCTAAAAGGTTTTCTGCACATGGGTTCCTCTGTAGGCCACTGGGCTCCAGGGCCAGGCTGGGCACTGAGGCCTGACTCTCAGCCTGACTCCGTGGCTGGACTGGCTGATGAAGTCCAGAGACTCAGTGGTGTCTTTGTTAGCCACTACGTGCCCACGAGTAAGACGATACTAATTACAGGCATTGAATATATGATTGAATCAGTGAACAGTGCTCAGAGACAGAAACAGAAGCTCACAGACACACAAAACCCACCCCTGTTAAAGACAGTATGTACAGCTCTGTAAAAATAAAGGCTGGATCAACAAAGAATGGACTGTGCCTGCAAATTACACAGGGAATTGTGTAGTTTTTACACCTGCAATCTAGTTCGTTTCGAGGACTTTCTCAGAAAAGATTTTTGCTTTAATGATATGCTGGCGCAAACATGCCCGGAAAGACTTGCACCTGAGTGCAATTTGCTCCTTGTTTGGCATCAGAGTTTCTAATGTTTCAGGTGTTTCTCCACATTTCTGTGCACACTTTCCATAATGAAAATTTCCATAATGAAAATTGCACAAACTACAAAAACCCTCAGAATGTGTGTCTTTAATGAGCAGAGATGCTCACACGAAGAACTCCCCACAATCACGATCTGACTTTCATGCTTCTCTAGTAACGCGATCAACCGAAATATCCATCAATATAGGCTTCAGCTGTAATTCAGGCAGGTCTGGAGTGTATTTGAATAATGTCAGATTCTTAAAATCATGTATGCATGCTTGACTACATCTGGGATTTCACAAGGGCCTTAGTGTCGATGTTGTGTTTGGGACTCACACTACCTGTGTGTCGCAGCGTCTCTGAACTTCAAAAGAGGCAGTGAGCATTTACACACACACAACACACCAGCTGTACCTTAATTAAAAGTATCAAGATCAAGCAGCATCTGACTGTCATTAACGTTGTGTTATGCAACTGTTACACTCTTATATGTAAGACATATGAATATGTAATTAAGCAGGCTGCACTTTTAATTTCTAAGTGGCCGATATCATGCATTTTGACCCGAACCCTCTAATATCTGACTTCAGATGTGACTGTCTTTAAAAATTAATTCAACATCCTTCAAAACTCACAAACTTGAAGATTTGGCAAAAGAGATAAATACAGAGAGACAATGAGTGAAAGGTGAGTCTTCCCGCCAGCTTTCAGCAGGCCATAATTGCACCAGCTGAAAATTTGTGCTGGTCTTTTGTGAACTGGATAGTTTTTGCAATGAATAGTCATTTACATCCATTGAAATAACACAGACACTACACTGGAGCTATGTGCTTGGCACTACAGTTTGTAGAGAATTCTACCAGTTGCAGGTGTTTTGTAGATTTATGACCATGATTTGCACCAGTTTCGTGCATTCAGAAGCCAAGTAATCCTTCTGTGGATCTTACTAAGAGAAAAAAGTTAAAGAAAAATGTGTTTGAGTAAAATGAATGTTTTCGGTAATTCTAGAACTAGAAGATAAACTTTAAACTTTCAATTAAATAAAAGTAGAAGGACACAGAGAGTAAAGGCCAATAGTTGACTCTTCTTGTTTCATAATTTTGTTAAACCACAAATAGACTACCAATTATGACCCATGATTTCCTCCTTTTTGTCAGTTGGCACCACTTGATATTTTAACTGACTGTTACCATAGTAACAAAGGTCTTAGTGCTAACGTAGCCTGAGGGAAAACCTCTCTCCACTGCTAAAGAGTGAACAAAAGGCTAACCTCCAAAACCTTTTTATGGACCTGCTCCAAAAACTTCTCCATTTTGGCATTTTTACACTTCAGTTGGACAGCTACAGTGAAGGTTAGACATGGGGAGAGAAAAAGAATCACATGGTAAAATGATTCAATCCCAAACTGCTGCAGTACACGGTGTGCTTTCCACCAGGTGAGACACTCTGGCGTGATCCGAAATGTAATGGATTCTCCCTCCACCAACTTTCATGAAAATCAAGCAGTTGTTTACAGCAGACAGACAAATACAAATGATCAGTTAACCTCCCCCGGAGCAACAATAACAGCGCTGCTTTAAAACCTCAAATAATGCAAAGAAAACATGGTCACTTTTCACTTCAAACAACACAGTGCATGTGTTTTTACTTGGGAAGAGCTCAGAAATCAGTATTTGTGGAATAACTAGTGGCTTTATTGGATGTCTTGTGACCATCCAGCTCCTGCAGATCACATTCCAGAAGTTTTCAATTGTGTTTAGATCACGAAATTTGGAGCGGCCTCTTCATTTTTGTATTTTTTTTTTTTGGAGCAACCAATATTACAATACGTGCACATGTAGAGATGTGCACACAGTCTTTTAGATTCTGTGATTTGCTTTTGTTCTCTTTTTCTCACTGTACACCTACACATCAGTCCGTGGACTCACACAGAGGAATTCATCTATCAGTGGTTCACTGTGCCCTGAAGCAAGTAAGAGCTGCAGCAGACATTGATCAAACTGACTTCTAACATGAAGGAGTTCAAAATCGCACTTTTCAAATCCCTTTACTGCCAGCAACCTTCCACTACTGAAAAGCCTCGCACATGTATGTTATTACACCGCGTTGTATGTTTTGCAGCAAACGTGAGCTCATCGAAAACACAGCTTCCTGCGCCCGCTCACTGTCTCTGACAAAATGAAACGTAACCCTGACATTTTTAGCTCTCACTCATACACACAACTCAGAAGGGACAATAAAAAGAATGCAATCACTAGATTCCCTCTTCAGTGCAAGTCTGAAATTTTCTTATTAGTGCTATGTGCTCCGAAACGATAAATCACCTAAACAATTCATTCACCTAAGATGAATGAATTGTGCACTCAATATCCTTTTAAATTAATAGCTGGCACCTTAAATTTTCTCAGTCACGCACTCCTTCACTCCTTCAAATTACTAACATTATCACCTTCATTCCATGTATCTTTGTTCCCTCGGCATTCTCAATTCGGATGCCTTGATTTACAGTTTTATCAGGCTTGGGTCTGTTAAACGCGATCTCGTATTATCTTTGGTGATCCTTTTACTTATATTACGGCATAACAGATGTGCTCTGCTAAAGGAGACGGAATGCAAAAGTGTGAAGGCTAAGTAGCTTTAAATTCACCCCTGTCAGTTTGCTCACTGAGACTGAAAACATCTCCCTGTGGTTCAAATAATCTTTCTAAACTACTCAAAGAATAACAGAAACAGAAACCTGTGTTCCTCCTCCAAATGTTACAAAAGCCGGTTTGGCTTCCACTAAAGTCAAGGAAATGTACCATCTTTTTACACAGCAGCTCCAGAGTTATTAGCCTTTGTTCCAACTGTTTTGCATATTCAGCCTCCCTTCCAGCCCACATGGATGTTAATGCACTCCCACACAAACAGATCGGTGTGAACAGGGCAAACATATTTTCCATCTCTTTTTCTCTCTCTCTCTCTCTCTCTCTCTCTCTCTCTCTCTCTCTCTCTCTCACTCACATTCTGATTCAACTGTCTTTTACTGCTGAATTTTTTTTTTAAGGCTTACTCACATCAACCACACACGTGCACGCCACATACACACACACCAAAGTGCACAAAGTTTTTTTGTGAGTCTCTGGCAGCCACCTCTCAGTGTGCTGGATCAGCTGAAATAGGATCCATCCTTCAGATCCCGGTGTACCTCTCACACATACTGATGTAGCCTGATCTCCTGTCAGTGAGACAGCCTGCAGGGAGTGAGTCCGGGGCTTATAGCACAGCCTCTGGAGACTATCTCAGCCAGATGCTCAAAGAGCTGGAAAGCCAGGAAACAATAGCCACAACTGACAGCCAGGGATATTATGGGTCTAGCAATGTTGCCCTTTAAGTTTTAGTACTTGTATGATATCTTCACACAGCTCACGTCTAAATTCACCAGTGTTTTGCAGTGAGTCCAGTCCAGTGGAGTGATAAGCTTCCACAGACATGCAGGTACTATAGACACCAGCTTATGCAAAAGTGCAGTTGTGCATTAAGTTCCCTGTGGCAATAGTGTCATAGCAGTAGGCATAAAAACATACTGTGTCAAAGCAAATCTCCTGCAAAATCCCTGCATGTCACTGCATGTCACTGTTGTTTGAATAAATGTACAACCATATCTCTGACTCTGCAGCAGCTGTCCTGTAACTTATAGTGTACTTTTTTACAATCTAGGGTACATTTTGATTTGTTTTGGCTAACCAAGGAAACACAATATCTTCAGTTACTATTATTATTTTTTGTCAGCAACAGGGAAAAATCCCATAATAACCTTTCGACAAGCAAGACCTGTGCATCTTCTATTGGTGCTGTTTTCAGACTTTAGAAAACCTAGTCTGTGATGGGAAATTATGGCCAATCGTAAGTCTTTTCTGCAGGTGATTGGCGGCTGTAATGACTAATAGCTGTCAAGACTTTGTCAGCCACATCTCTACTGTGCAGACTCTGTAGCTTGTTAAAAACGCAACATGGAAGCTCCACTACCTGGAAGATTTTGGCCTCACTTTTGCAGAGAGGCATGAAACAGCATTTTCGTCCTCATTTCTGCCTACTGAGTCTCCAGGAAAAGCTTATTTTAAAAAGTAAAACACAAGGATTGATCAATGAATTTTAATTCTTCAAAACTCTCAGCCTGTGTTTCTTACAACAGGCCTGATATCTTTATAGAGAACGGTATGTCCATTAATATAAAAACAACACAGACTCTCTTTGGGGTGGCAATGCTGCATTCATTTCCTTCTTCAATACTGTTTATCTCCCTGGAGATGGAAGTGCTTCTCTTTTTGCTGTATAATATGGTATATTTCCCTCCTTTTTTTCTCCACTCGTTATTACTCGCTTTACATGAGAATGTGTAAATATGGAATTATTGAGAAATTGATTGTTGCTCTCTTCTGTCCAGTGTGGCCTTCCTCCCATTAATCTCTAATGCCTGCAGAAGAAGCTAAAAATCCATCTGGGGCCTTCACTGCAGACAATTGTCTGAAAGACCCGTTCCATCCAAATTGAATTAGAATCAATGTGGAACATACACAAGCAAGAGCATCATTAGATCAAGAGAAGTAACTACAGAGAGGGACAGTGAAGGAGGAGACGAAAAGCAGCTGATCGCTCTTCTCCTTTTCAGGCCATGTTATCAGTCCTTCAAATGAGATCAGCAGGAATGAAATTTGGTTTTCTTTTATCTGTTCTTCAAGTGTTCATCTTTGCGTCTGAGTGTCGCTTGCTTTTACACACATGCGGCACACAGGAGGGAAAAAAAAAAAAAACTCATAACTTTACCAAATGCCTGTCGAGCCCAGCCTTGAGCCTTCAAGCCTTGATGTAAGCGCCACTGTCTTTCTGCGGAAAAGAGGGAAGAGGGGGAATGTGGAGAGGAAGAGGAGAAGCACAAAGAGTATGCAATGGAGGGGAAGGAGAGGCAGAAGGAGGAAGAGAGCACAGAACCGAATAGAGGAAGTGACGGTGAATCATGTGCAAAGACACAGCTGGTGTGACTGGGCTGCCTGAGTAAGAGCAAGATGGGTGACAGACTGGGAGAAAGATGAAAGGCTGTGGGAGTGTACAGAGGGAAACCAAGAGGCGTATTATAGTGAAGCTGAAAGCAGGTCAACGACAAATGGAAATACGAGGTGATTGATATGCCTGTCACAGTGGCAAAAGGCAGAGATATGAGTTAGGGAAATATGGCACACAACCTGGAGAGGAGTCGGCGAGAGATTAGTGAGCGTTAGATAGCGAGATTTGGTCGACAGGAGATGAAGAGATACTTTGGGAGAGTGGAGAAGCTAAAAGCAAAGGAGGACAGGGTAGGCGGACGATTTAAGTAATTTTGAAAGTGATACAGTTTGTAGGCAGGAGAGAGTTGTGAGAGGTGGTTGAGACAGGGAGAGAAGATATGGTGTGAAAAAGAGAGATACAGGGAAAAGCAAGATACGCTGGTGGGGGTGGAGGGATAGAGATAGATAGGCCGGCCTGGAGTGAGACAGAGTTATCGGCCATGATCGATCTGGCCGGCTGATGCCAAATGGGGGGTGTAATGATGGGTAATGATATGAGCCTGGAGAGGGAGCGCAGTGTGTGTGCATGTGTGTGTTTATGTGCGCGCCCTGGATCCATGACCACACATTAGCTCACACTTTCATTAATAGAACCAATTCATTGCACCTAGCAGAGAGGGCTTAATACACGCCTCCATAACAATCTATATGTACTGAACATACAAGTCACCGCTCTCGAGCTTTCTCACTCCGTCCACTTATCCGTCTTCATCTCTGACTCCTTCTCCTGATCCAGACTCTGCCTTCGCCTGTGTTTCTTATTTTCATTGCCTCTATCTGTCTGATTATTTTACCCCTTCATTCCTCTTTTCCTGTCTCCTTCACCCGCTATGAATCTGTGAATCTTTTTTTTAATTAACCAGTCAAATGAATTGTCACCAGTTTGTGCAATATTTCTATTGATAAAACACATAGTATGCAAAGCCACACAAATTCACCAACACACACAGTGACATGTTTATCTGCACACCCTTGGCAGACCTGCTGACTCTTAAACTGTTTCCACAGCAACATGAAGTGGCTAAGAATAATTTATTCTGTTATGGCTGCGTATCATTAGCATTATCCTGTTCTCTTTCAACATCAGCATTAGACTCCTCATCTCACACTGATGTCAGAATTAATTGTAAAAAGCTGAATGAAATCATAACAGAGAAGCCAATATGTCAGAACGTTAGTTAGACATTTTAGAATAAGCAAATCTTTGGCTCATGCAACAATTTCAGGCAGAGGGTGGGGAAAGAAAACTACACAGGCTGACTAAATAGTCATAAAAATGCATGTCCATGAGCGCCATTCATAGGAGGAACCAGTCTGTGGTCATTACTATGGAAACCAAATCCAGTCCAATTCAGAAATTTAGGCCAAGATCACATCTTTCAAAAGTGACAATTTTCCAGCTCCAACAGTTGACCACAGTGACGGTCACTCACAGGCTCAGGGGCTGAATCACAGAAAAGCAGAATGAAATGAAAAGCTGAATAAAAGCAGAATGAGAACTTACACAGACGGCAGAATAAAACACATTTTCAATCACAAAGGGACAGCTTCACATTATATTAAGCGACTAAATACAAATGAAAAATAGCTTTCTTGATTTAACACAATTTTGCTGAAAACTAATGTTTCTAAAATTACTTCATGTTTTTCCTAATTGTAACCTTAACCCATTAAACTTTAATTGTAGTACTTTATATATTATATGCTTGCAATAATGTACTGATTAACTGGAGTAACCAGCACCTCTGGTTAAATTATGAAAACACATTTCAGATGAGAACTGTAAACCAAAAGCAATTAAATTAAACATGCAGTGGGCAGGTGTTTGCAAAGCCACACCATATAATACAGTAGAATGGGAATGTGATGCTTTTTCTATTAATACTCTGCAGCCAAATCATTAAATTGAGAATTGTAAATTATCTTTCATATATTAAGATGTATGAGAAATGTGAAACATTGTGATATAGAGTGTAACTGTTTGTCAAATATGTACCCCATTATTTGAGATAAATAAGACAAACATGTTATAGTAGTATACTTTTACATCAGGAACCACTTCTTTGACAAGAAAATTCGATGTATCACAGTTGTGTATGGGCTTATGACTTTAAAATGCTGGAGCTCTCTTTTAGAATTTAACAGCATACTAAAGTAAGAAGAGTAAATAAACTTTATAAAATATATTCCTTTTGACATACAGTCACAAATCATTAATAAAATCACTGATGTGTTATTTTCGTTTCTGTCTAAGATGTTTTATGCCTTAACTTAAAAACAGCTAGTTTGAAGAACATAAAAACCGGCTCTTGTATTCACATTATGTAACATGATTTGTCAAAAGCTTTTCTCGGTTGATAATACAGATGGTAATAGGTTCCTGATGAAGACTAACCATGGGCGGCAGTAAACGGACAACAAGCATCAGCCCATTATTTTTTTTCCAGCAGCTCCTCCTCACAACTTCACAAGCTGTGCCTAAAAAAAAAACACTCATGTGGACAAACTGGCAAGTGAGGACGAGGAAAATAAATGAGAGGGAAAGGCTGGTTAATGAGAAATGCTATTTTTACTGCTTTGATGTCCCCCATCCACATAAGCACACAGCTTAGACAAAAACAAATTAGAGATGTCGACTGCATCCCAAAGACATTAAAAACATATTAGCACAACAACCATTTGAGACTGTGTCCATATGCATGTGCGTGTGCGTGTGTGCGTGTGTGTGTGAGTGCGTGAATTTCAAATTCAGAAAAAGTATTCTCAATGCGTATCATACCATTTGTCCACGCTATGCATATGACTGTGAGCAGTTGTTCCTTATGGCTAACAGTAGACAAAATATCCACATAATGATGCTATAGTTTCTGCATGACTAGATGACTCAGAGGCATAGTATCATGATTCATTTCCCCACTGAGTACTGTATAGAATACAGATGAACAACAATGACGTGGTTACAAACACATTTAAGGGTCTAAAGAAACTTTCGTCTAACTTTTGAAACTGGTGCTGGTCGTCCTTTTTCTCATCATTCTCATCATTAATCTGCTCCTCAGTCACACGAAGTTCAGAGATTGACGGGCAGCGGGAAGGACATCAGCCAACAGAAGCTGAACCTGTCAAACCTGTGAGGAACCAGAGAAGCTCGACAAACAAAAGAGATCAGCAGCTGTTGTAAGATCTGCCCAGTTATCGGCGTGCTGTTTTGCATTATCATGAAGATTCGGTTGCGTAACAACACCTCTGCCACCTCTTGCTTGTCGTTGTAGGCGTGTCAACACTCACAAGCTTTAGCAAACTTTGCTTGTTAGGAAGCGTTGAGTAAATAAGCAGCCCACCACTTTCTCTGGGAAGTGCGTGATTTTGTGGTCAGCAGCAGTTCAATGTGTTTTTGGTGCAAGGGTCATACAAAAGATGAAACCCACAAACTTAATGATCTTCTCCTTCACAGACATCCTGCACATGTGGTATAGGATACAACTTTCTGGCCTACTGTACATCTACACGAGCTTTTTTGACAAACGGCTACAGCTCCTGTTGTTTTACATTTTTGTAAACATTTGAACACTTTTGTGCACTTGTGATCAGGACCAGTCCTAAGATGCTTGCTATTCCTAAATGTTTAAAGAAGCCCACACAAAACATACAGCAGCAGATGTTTTGTAGTGACCCTCAGTGATGATCTAGTCCCACAAGTTGTCTTTTAAAACTGAATACGATATCCAAACTGAGAGAGTCGAACCTCGGTACAATTCAAGTTCTGAATATTCTACCGCGGAATTGACTGGGTCATTCTTTTTTTGAAGAAGAAAAAGAAACTGTCGCACCACATTGCTTACTGTTAATAAGTAGAGATTTATTTGTTGCAAAAGCTGTATTTCTAATATTCCTCAAGAATCTTTTAATTACAGTAATGACCCCTGAGCACCCCAGTATCAAAAGATACATCAAAAAATTCAAAACTGTGTTTGTCAAGAATGTGTAACTCATTATACACATCAGTGGCACCATGGCACACATGTAACAACCACTGCTATCCATTTGTTAATCATGAAAACAGTTTTCATCCTAATTACTTTTTATTGATAACAATTAACAGAAATTGTAGCACACAGTTTACAATCTTAATATGCTTTGCTCAGTGTAAGCCAAATAAAGTGGTATTTCCACAAGAATAGTGATTTTTCTTTAATAGTTCTTAATGTACTAATTAGGCAGCTTCATATACATACAGTACCTGTGGGGGTTGATAAGTGTCAAACTACTAGTGAATTAGTTATGAGAAAGACAACATAAACATTTAATCAAGTTGGAAATTTCAAATTATGTGGACACTATTAAAACTTTTGTTTGGTTGCAATAGACTATGTTTATTAAGTGCTGTAATGAACAAAAAATACAACAATACAACAGCTTCCATTATAGCTATCAATACTTGGTAATTATAATAATTAGAATCACTGAGAGAAACTGTTGCAGGATATGGTTATGTCAAGTAAAGCATTAATAAGTGTCTAATTATTACAATTGTGTCAATGTGCTACTAATATGTGAACCTTAGAACATACAAACCCAATATCTAGAGAAGTTGGACAGTTTTCTAAAATACAGTCCAAACTAAGATCTGTGATTTGTTAATTTGCTTGAAGATTGCCCTTACTTTCCATCACACTCTTTAATCTTTTGGGAAATGAGAACATTCATTTTTGCACTTTTGCAAGTATAATTTTTGTCCATTCTTGCTGTTTACAAGACTTCAGCTGCTCAACAGTCTGTGTTGGCCATTGTCTGATTCTCCTCTTCATGATGTCCATGCATTTTCAATAGGAGGCAGATGTCTAGTGCGGACGAGACGGTCCAGACACACACTCTGTGACTATGAAGCCACACTGGTACATGCAGAATGAGGCCTGGTATCATCCTGCTGATATAACCTCAGTCGTCCTGGAATGAGATGTCGACAGTAGCATATGTTCCTCTAACATTCCAGTAAATACCCTCACGTTGATGGTATCTTCACACATAAGCAAGTCAGCCATGCACTCCCACACACGATGCAGCCCCAGTCATCACAGATCCTGCACTTACACCTTTTGCAGAGAGAAGTCAGAATGATCTCAAATTTTTTGCAGAAAACAAGCTTT
>JAPQRQ010000027.1:27549774-27570283 GCA_037367365.1 Apogon talboti
CTACAAACTACTATACACATATACTTATAGTAATATTTTAAGAATGTGACATTATTACAATAGGATGAGTTTCTCTAAATGTGTATTAAGATGTCTGAAGCACAAAATGATTACATGGCTTTTGCAGGCACAAACCCAGCGCAAATTAGACAAAAATATAGTGCAATTCACAAAGCAGTCACAAAGGGTCAGATTGTGTCAGCATTATACCTGTCATTTGCATAGATGTAAGTTATGGAATATTCATACATATGGCAGAATTAGCCCCTTTCAATGTACAGAAGCCTATTCTTATTTGGGTTTTTTTTCTAATTCACAGTAGTCCAGCACAAATTGCCACAGGCAGTTGGCCGGTGCAGTCACCACATGCTGAATGCTGGTGTTAATTGTGCATAAACTCACCTTTGACTCACCTTTGACTCACTGGCTATGTTTCCATAAAATGTCAAGGGAATTTTTGAGAAGATGCAGTAATGGAAATGCAAAGGCTGCGTTGTGTTGCCAAGAGGTAACACTAGGCTGCATTACACATGGTTTTAAACAACATAGTAGGGGAACATTCTGTTGTTATTTCAGAAATTGTAATGCTGTTGTTTTACCCACATATGAAATTTGAAATGTGGTCTCCTCACCAGTCCAGACATGCCTTCATACTTCACTAGAATAAATGGGGGGACACAGCAAATAACATTAAACCTTTTCCATGAATATTTTCTAATATTCATGGAAAAGTGCATTCGAAATGTGCATTAAACACATTTGTGTAAATGCAATTGAAATTTGTTTAATTAATGTTACCTCACCTAAAGATTAAGGTACCTTGCATTAGCAATTAGCATTAGCACATAGCACACATTAGGAGAAGTGAGCTGCCATTGAAGGTGTGAGATCTTCTGCCAGATAATAGAAACGTGTTAGCTTTGAGTTTCAGGTGCTTACATTTGAAAAGTGCTGATGGAGATCACAAAGCTTCATTAACACTTCTCCTTAATATCCCTCCATCCCATACTGTAACAGCTGCAGAACACACCATGTTCATGAGTGTAAGCTCTTGACTGATCAGGTATCAGTGAAATTGCTGCTGTTAAATGTGCACAGTCTATTTTGGAATTCAGAAGTATGGTGACACACAACCAGCTATGGTACTACACATAACCTCAGTCCATCCATTAATCAAACATGTTACAAACCTGCCTGAATTACATTATTAGCTGGATCCAATTTTGAGGGGGGTATTTCAGTATATTGTACGATAATGCTACACACTGTGAGGAATTTCGCATTTTCTCCTCTTATGAACAACTCTGTGTGCTGAAATGTAAAGAAATACCTGAAACTCACAACTCAAAACAAGACCAAATTACACTCAGTTGCAAAACATTATAAACATGTTTGTGCCAGCTCATCATCTCTGAATATGGCCTTAAAACAGAGCAAATTGTAAGTGCTAATGTATCTGTGCAATTTCCTGCACAATCAGAGGACAGAATCCACTCTATGGATTTGGCCCTCAGTGTAGAGATGTAAGCTCAACGTAGAAACGAGAACAGGATGATGCTTTGTCAAGAAGAAAGGACGAAGACCCTGAAATTTCATTTTCCACCACAAAGCATCAAGTCAGAGAGAAAACAAGTAAACAAATACTTTGAATTTACAGTTCTATGGCTGAACGTTATTTTCTGAATCCTCTTAAAATGAAAATGGCAGCAGAAAAAGCAGATTGTACCTTCTGTTTTCACACAGCTTGAAATTAGTGTGTGGACAGGCAGGACACAATGCACAAAAAGCCAAGTATTTACTTCTTTCTATTAGTTCTATTAGTGTTTTTCTTTATCATCAAAAATTATTTATGCTTTATTAATCTCAGTGCAATAATACAGATGTATAAAAAGCCCTTTATGCCATCTATCTTAACACTGATATAAAATGAAGGTTTAACTAATAAAGCTACTCACATCTAACACACTGATAGTGCAGCATGCTTTGTTCCTCGTGTTTTTCTTTCATTTCCTGCCCTCGTGTGTCTCCTGTTCATCTGATTGCCTACCTTTTTACTTGCCCTTGCCCTTGGCCTTCCACCATGCATGTTTCATATTCCACTGTTTTCTTTGTTTACTACCATGTCCGTAATGTGTCTTTCCTGGCTTTATCCCAAACTCAAATCTTGCTTTTTAAAATGAACTTTGCTTTTGTTTCTGGATTCTCTGATGTTGTGAATTCCTCCTTGTAAGTTTTCCCTCTTCATCCATACATTCAATAAACCCTATCTGTTCCCAGGACTGCATCTTCAACCACAGCAGAAATAATATGATACCCAGTAGCTCAACAGTGATGGTCACATAAGCTAATTTTCTATAGCCAAAAAAAAATATTACAAAATGTAAATTTTTCTGCATAAAATGAAGAACGTTTTAACCAGTTAGAAGATGGACACGTCTGATCCTTGCTGAGACCTTTAAGCAACTACTTTTCATTTAAATTCACTTAAAATCCAAATGCAATTAATTTACAGATCATATATTTCAATTTGTGTACAAGAGCAGCTGGAGATGAAACCACCAACATCTCAGTTGTTCTTTGACCTACTGTGCCGCTCCACATCCACCCACAGAATGACTACTTTGAGATGCTATAAGTTTATCACGTGTTAATTGTGGATTTATGAAAAAAGGGGCTTTTCTCTCAGCCTGATCTTGAAACCAAGAACGGCAGTGATTTCGCAAAATTAAGTTTAACTTAAACTTTCTAGTTTGAATACTCTCCAATGTTGGTGAAATCCACTGTGCATCCACTGCTCTACTACTACTAGGTCATATTCACAGGTCATGGTATAATAAGTAAATATAAATAAGTAAACATAGCGATCCATAGCATTCCAGCCAATCCACTATATTTGTTTGTTTATTTTGACGGGTTGCAATGAAATGTATTCTATTAATAATTTCTTCTGTTTATATTTGCATTTAGCTCCTCGCTGCGTATAACCAGCCACTGCTCGTTATACAAATATTTGAGGTCATTCAGGTTAGTTGGCATTCGTTATGAAAACAGAATCCTAACATTTAGTACACTGAGATGAACTCTTCCCGAACAACATCTATGCCGATAAATAAAACATTTGTCAGGTTCAGAGTGTGCAGTTTATTTATTCTATACCTCAGCATAAAAAACACTGATATAAACATGAATCATGTTTTTGGCGAGACAGAAAAATCCAACACATCTGAGCAATCAGCCTTCCCAATGATAAACAGTCTCGCAGACCGGACAAGAGATGGGAAAGACTGGAACCGCATGAGTGGGCTAGTTTGTAGCTCCAGGTGAATCAGGCTAAATTAGGCAAAAGACGGTAGAATCAAGACATCTCACGAGGAGGCCGAGTCCTGCAGGGCCCCTGGTCCTCAGCACTGGCCCAGATCACCTCAGCTCCTAACACTAGCACTCTAATTAAAGGATATGCAGATTTCTCCTCTTCCATTCCAGAGAGCAGGGCAAGACAACAGGGATACATAAGTAAAGAGCTTTTGTAATTACTCAGTTTTAGTATGCAGCATGAGGGTAAGATGATATGAAAGGCATGAAGCACATGTGCTGGCCTGTGTTAATGAAAAGGATATTTTTTTATCAGCGTTGCATCACATTGTTTCCAGGTATTTTAAACCATTTTCCATCTGCATTTCCTCAATGGACAGGCTTCTATATCAAAGATACCCTGACAGTCAGGTAACCTCTGGAATTAACATGAACGGTACCAAACATGTATCCTGCTGTGTCACTATGGCTGTGTATTTTTTTTTTTTTTTATTCCTGAGACCATAGAGCAGTAACAGTAGCTGCTTTCTGGGGTTTAGGGTGCCTGTTAATCCCCTGCCTGTGTGGTTATGGAGGTAAAACACATTTCCGTGCTCATGCTCTGTAGCACGCTGCACTGGCGTGTGGCTTAAGCTGCAAGCAACAGGGAAGGGAAGATTCAGCCATTTTTTCCTTGGGAAACATTTTTTTCCAGTGTCGTGCTGTTGGACGCGTGTATTTTGGGGATTAGTGGCTTAATCGACCTTGTAATGGGGAGATCAGAGTGCCATGCAGGCATGGAGAGAAGTGCGCACACACACACACACACACACGCGCGCCGATACACGCGTATACTGTATTCTCTCATGCACGCAGCCATATTTAGGCAAACACACTTAAGCTCACACATCTGCTCATCCTTACTTTATTAAAAACACACACTTGCAGTCAGATGCTCTCTTTTATTTCATAGGCCACCACGCTGAATGAAACTACCGTCTTTTTCTTTTACAGAAGTATGAACCCCACCCACCGCACACAAACGCATACACTTACCCAGAATAAAATGTTGCAGAGATGTGTTTTTTCAAACCAGGGATAGATTTAATCTAAGTGGGTTTTTTATGCTTCAGATATTATTATGCTTCAGATAAACATTTCTAGATATACTGTATTTACGTTGTTACAATGTTTTGACAATTGATTTTTTTGGTGTTTTTCAACTATGTTTCTCCAATATTAAGTTGATATGTAATTTGAAGAATATTTAGGATTATGGTTAAGGAAAAATACCAGGAACGTGGTTTAATAAAAACAACTCCACATAAATGTGATAAACAATGACTCACAATTCATTTGGTAATATTTAAAGCAAACCTTAACCAACGCACATACCCCAAAAAGTTTGGAAGTGTGGTCCATTTTCTGAGAGAAAAGTCCTGCATTTTTTACTTCCATCCTCTTCCCTAAACACATGCTGCCTATGGTGGAAAGGCCAAAAAAGTCATGAAGCAGGTAAAACACTATAATGTGGACATACACATACCTAAAAATGCTGATACGTGACATGTTTTTGGTGCACAAATGTTGAAGTTATGCATATCTGTGGTTTGCAGAAATATACAGTTGCAAAAATTTTTCCTGGCGATTGGGTCGCACATACACACACACACACACACACACACACACATGCACACACTAATAACCTCATACTTCTTCCCAACAGCCAGAAAATGTCCACTCACACCGTATAGTGTATAGTGTACCAGAGTACATTGGACACCTTATCGCTGCTTCCAACCACTGCTTCCTCTGTAATATGCTGCAGCTGTGTGGGTACATTGCACTGTAGACCGAGTGCTCTCCAGGGGGTCACTGTATTGTCTCAGTGAACAATGAGCACTCTGGCTAATGCTTCTATGTACTCCAGGGGTCAGCCCTTTGAGTCACCCTCTCCTGCGATGAATTTTCTACAGTACACGTCCATCTCTCCATGTCCCTGGAGGTTTGTTAGCTCAATCTACCCTATTCACTCCTATTTCAGACTGGCATGGTGGGGCGAATGTAGTCGGGGGACTGAAAGGTGGGGTGCATGGAAGTAATCTGTGTGTTATCTCATATCAGCGGCAGTAGTGGAATCTAGTGCCGTTCTGCTGATAAGACGAACAAACAGTTGGGATCATTAGAGCGAAGACATTGTGTAATCACCGCTCTAATCTCCCTCTAATCCCAACATCTCCAACCAGCCAGAGGCTCGAAAACAATCATACCCATACAACATGTCCAAAAGCCAGACCTGTGCGCACAATCACAGACATTCTCAGTATAAAAAAAAACCAAACTTATGTATACCTCTTGCACATGCGATTCCATTCAGGTAACACAAACTCTCGCACAGATGGAACAAAAACTCATGCAAACAGTGCAACAAGGCGGCACACGCAAACACACACAGGCACACACACGAGCCAACTCTCTCCACTTTTTTTGTTTCTAAACTAATAACAGGCTGTGCGCACATGGCCAACCCAGAGGAAAAAATCAATACCCTCTCAGACAAAATCAAGATTTCTTTTATCCTTCTTTTTTTTTTCCTTCTTCTTCTTTTTGCTCTCCCCCATCGCTCTGTTTCCTCTCTCTCTCTCTCTCTTTCTTTCTCTCTCTCGCTCCTTTCTTTCCTCAATCGACATCAGCAGGTTCTTGATCTCAGTGGAAGTCCTTGGAGCGCCAGACACTAGTCACACCATTTGCAGATCTTAGGTGGTGCTCACCCTCTGAGGTTGATCGATTAAAATAATAAGACATTTTCCCAGGGTGCTCATCTTGCCTCAGTGACCTACACCTCCGCTCCGGCCCCGTCCATTCAAAGTTCATCTACGTGTAACAGAGTCAAACCTCGCTACAATAGGCCAGGACTCCCTATTCCAGTCTCTACATGTGTTTAAATGCAACTGCTGGATAAGCTTCAGGTCTCACAGCACCCGGGAAAAAAGAGATCCAACCACAAATGATAAGATGGGACTCAAGCCCGGAGAACATTGTAAAATACCCCATGCTCGTGTATACACCCACTGGACAAACTGAGAGAATGGAAGGGAAGGAGGCCAATGGAGGAAGCAGGGGACTAGGAGGTGGAGAGGAGAAATGAGCAGAGATGTAGTCAACACAGCCTCAAATCCATCATCGAATCCATCCGTCTTTTCATCTCTAATGAGAACTACAAATTAAATATCTCTGTTTTTGAGCTCTCACAGATGGACAGCAGTGGAGAAATACCCAAATAGAGGAGGGGAGGGGGGGGGGGGGACTGAAGAAGATGGGCAAGGAGGAAGGACCGAGTTTGTGTTTTCTGCTGGCTGCAGTGATTGTGTGCTGGCAGGGAGAGAGTGGGGATACGCCGAGGCTTGGAAGCGAGGAAGACATGAAGAGGCAGATATAATGCAGCATGTTTTTTTCTCTTTTTTGTAAAGCTTTGGCACCATCAAAATGCCTCAGTCATGCCAGTAAAGCCTGTTTGAAATTAATTGAATTGACAGAGGCAGCCAGTGAGACAAAGACTGGGTAGAGAGGGAGGAGAGGGGGGAAAGGTGTCAGAACAGGGAAAAGAAAAACTCATTACAACCCAGTTTGTTTTTTTTTATAATATATAGATCCCTCATTTTGTCTCTGCAGTTTGTTTTATTTATTTGAAGTTAGTAGCTTAATGAGATCCCAGTGGTACCACAATAGCTAAGAATGAGGAAAAAGAGAGAAAGGGAAAGACAAGAGATTTGGGAGACAAATAATCCCAGGAAAAAAAGGGAGGGAGGGATGTAGGCGAGTGTAAAAGAGAAGGGAGAACAGGGGCTATGGTTCAGAATAACAGGGGTGTACGCTGGCGGAGGACAAGAGCAGAAATTATCCTGTAATACTCCATTCAAGTGCATTACAGTTCTCCTGTAAAGATCAACAGTTGCTCTCATCTTTTTGTTCTGCTTCCAGTCTCATAGATATACATCCAAACTCCAAGAGATAAAGGCATGGTCAGCCAGGCTGTTGTGAGCTACAATGCAGATTGCATACCTCAACCCTGGCTGAGAGAGATTGGCCACAGTGCCACGGCACCTGGCCAGCTCTTTGTGCCGAGCAAAGGAATGGAAAACAGATGCCGCATAAAATGCCCTGGCGTGTGGGCAGTATATTGATTCATTTGCTGTATTTTCTCTCTTTAAACAATGCTGCTTTATTACCTAGCTAAATATGCTGTATGGTTGCACGAGCATGCACACATTGTGGAGCGTGTGTTTTTGCATGTGTGTGTGTGGGTGGGCGACTGCTCATGGACAATCAACTGGATACATGTAAGAGTTACATAAATAAATGTAATCAATATAGTTATATTTTATTTGACATGAACTTACAGTAACAAATCAAAACATTTTCATTTATGAAGGGAGTAGCATCTGAATATATTCTTTTTGGTAAATAACTTGTATGTCAAATATGATCCTTGTGTGGGCATGTTAGTTTGAAGGAAAACCCAATGTATTTGTTTGGAAAGCAAACTCAAAGTCATCAGAAGTACTCAATTACATTAAAATAGTTACACTGCGTATTATGTTTTTAATGAATCCCTCACTTATCGATGTTGCATGATGACAACAGATCCCTTTTAAAAGCTACAGTAGCATTGCATGTGATCTAAAATCTAATCAGAGACATTTCCACAGGGTGCGACTGCAACATTATGAGAATCAATAATCATAATGTTGCAGATGAGGGTATTAATGCTTCGGCTTGTTTGTATATTTTCAGATAGACCTGTGCCCAAATTTAACCTTGTGTACGGCAACAGACATTTGGGAACCTTGTAACTTACATGGTTTATTTGTGTGTTTTTAAAATGCGTAAATCCCTTTTAATATATTTCTCCTCATGTAGTCACCAAAATAAATGTATCTGCTACTTGGCAAACAGGGGAAATGAACTCTGGAGCAATAAGATCAACATACCCCTGAGTTCCAGGTCAGGCCTGGAGTGACTCACAGATATAATCTCTCTTTTCATTTTCATCGCATCACACAGAAAAAAAATGCAGTACTCAAGTTACAGTTGATCATGTAGATCAGAGGTGTATGACTTTTTCCCTTTGTCAGGAGAATCTGTTTCTTCTTTTAAAATGTTTTTCTCACCCTGAGTAATTGCATTCCACTTGGCTCTTAGATGATGTCCCCCTCCTCTCTTATCATCTGCTTCCACTCTCATACTGTACTCCATCCACACTGCATACACTCATTCCCTTCACCATCACCGAGGTTCATAGCTGTCTCATAAATGTCAAGCTCTCATTTTTCTAGAGTAGTACATTGCTTGGTGCCTGCTACCTCGTGATGTTTGCAACTCTCGGTGAGGGGAGGGGAAGTGGAGGTAGAGGGCTTTTTTCTGTCTTTGGCAGAGTAGGAAGGGGCGGAAGGGGTAATGAAAAGGTATGTGTGACGAATTGAGGCAAAGGGCGAGGAGGCAAGCTGTGTGGCGATGAAGAGAGGAGATGAGGGCACAGCAGAGGAGGGGGAAAGTCTGTGAAAAAATGCAGAGTTGAAGGGTTTGGAAGAGCAGAATCAGCACTTATGCAAACACTCTGAGGAGCAAGCCACACACACACACACACACACACACACTGACGCACACACACACCTGTACACAACCATACAGTGAGTTTTGCTGTAGCGCTGTTAGGAATATCTTCCATATCAGGATGTCATACTGGGCAGAGTCGGCTCTTGGAACAGCGACTCCCCGTTGCGCTGTGAGGCTATTACATGGTCTAACAGAGCTCGACTAATAACATGGACCATGGACGGATCAGCCACTTCCCACTTCCTCCTCAGATCATCACGTATCACAGGAGTTGGGGCATTTATACCACCCACTCATGCCAGAGACCTCTCTCACCCCTAATCCTACACATCGAAATGCACATACATACAAAGAAGCATTCCACCAGTAATTGTTCTCTCTTCCTCTCGCTAACCTTAGAACCTTCTACACACTGCATACAGCCCATAAAACATAAATCAAATGTTGCCATCGGTCAGTTGGCGACCATCCATTGTCAGTGTTTTATTGTGCTTTGTTTGGCTGTTTGTTGCCGTTAATCTGTTTGAATAGCTGTGGGGGGCTTTCCAAAAGCACTTCCCACTGAATTTACTGTCTTGGTGGCTGAGCACACATCTGTCTTTTCCTCAAACAGAATTCACACCCAAAGTCACAGTCCAAATACTGCACGCATAAACACCTCCAAACCCCCAATCCCAAAATCCCTGTTTAGTAATTGTGTGAGCATGCATGGGTGTTTGTGTATTGTGGGGTTGTGAGATGTTTGCTACTGTCAGAGTAAATTGTGTTTGCCACAGAATGGGTTTCTTTCAGTTTGTGTTTCATGCAGTGCTGCTGATTGAATCAATTCTACTGACTGACCTAAGCGATAAAGAGAGATGACACGTGAAAATCATTGTATTAAACAGTAAGGCCTTATCGACTCTCATAATGTTGCAGTTGCACCAAGTGGAAATGTCTCCCCGATTAGGTTTTAGATCACATGCATTGCTACCGTAGCTTTAAAAGGGGTCTGTGAGGGATCTGCTTCACTGCGTTCTGTAGTGCAAAATGAACTCACAACAACAGAGCGGAAGAGAAAGCCTCATTGGGCCCTTTCTTCTTTTAAAGTCTCCTTCCAGAGCCAGAAAGAGGCAGTGATTTGGCAGTCATCTGCACGGTAAATATGAGATTTTTTTATTACAAACAGTATAATCAGTATGCTATGGTTAGTGTTAGACAATGCACTTGGCTTCAGGTAACACAACATTGCATAATAAGACACTGGAAACCAACGTGTATGTACAGAAAGAAGGCCTTCGGGAAACTGTTATGGAGCACCATTACAGGACTCATAAGCACCAGTCTGTATGGTTTTATTGCAAGCGGTGGCGCACTAACTGCCAAGTGTGTTTTCACCACGATGGAGCATTTAACATGAGACGTGCCCGCAGGCATAATGTCTGTCTCTCTACCTCTTTGTCTGTCTGTCTGTCTCTCTCTCTCTTTCTCTCCATCTCTTATACCAACACGTCACTGCACACACACACTCCTGTCAAGTCCCTCCTTGCCTCAGTCCTCTATTTTTTCCCTCCATCAACCCAGTGACACCCAGCAGTGGGCCGTGACATTACAGAAAAACAGCAAAGGGAGGAGAGAAGGTGCAGAAAGGGGAGGGTGGATTGAAAGAAAAAGAAAAGAACATTAAAGGAAAAGAGATGGAGATTGTGAAGGCAAGGGGGAGACTTAAGGAAGGGGTTAGGAGGGCGGGAGCTTGGAAAAAGATTGAGAGGGAGCAAGTTGTGGAGTGAGTGAGAAGTAAGTGAGGGACATGTGAGTGATTTCCTCAATGTCATGAGGCAACATGAAGGCGGCTGCAGCCGCGGGTGAAGGAGCGGTGAAGCAAGCTTGATGGCCTACACATCTGATGAGAGCAACTGGAGCTGGACCCCTTGAAAGAAAGAGCTCAATAATTCAAAGGGAGGTGGAAAAAGGAGAGGGTGGAGGAGAAAGGAGGTGACACAGCGGCTGATATGCATTCAGACTATACTATATGTACAGGGGTAGGGGGCATGTGGGTGATTTTGATTGCACAAACCTCAAAAATTTCCAGCCAACACCCAAGTCATAGCACTTACTTGTAGGCGTCAGACATGCCAGGAAACGCCTTGTTTCTGAACCTTGCAGGTTCATGAGGGCTTTTGGTCCAGGAGTAGAATTTGTGGCATAAATGCAACGTAACGACATGTGTCCTGTTTTGTTCCCAGGTGAGCTCTTTGTGCAGGACATCACTTTGGAACAATTCATTCACACTGGCAGCTGCACAGTATGGCCACAATAAGAGCTGCCACCAGCCTGCAGTGCAGACACAAGCAAAGGAATTATACTCTTATGAAAACCACAGGGAGTCCATTCACGACCCCAGTGCTCAATGCACAGCTCCATTCTGTAAAGCAAATGTTGTGTCATTTGTCTCAACCAGTGCAGAGTTCAGAATGAAAGAGAGGAAAATGTGCTGCAGTTACAGTGTAGTAAACTTCCATTTGCCTTGTGAGAGGTGCGACACCCAGAACTTACATAGCATGTAATAAGGGTGACATGGTAAGAAAAAGGAATGAGGGAGCATTAATTCAGAGATTTTGCTCTTAGCTAAATTAATGTTGAGCAGGATGAGAATTAAAAAGGGGTCACAGTGGGTGACGCTGTGACAAGAGAACATAGATTAGAATTCTTCATAATGTAGTAGCTTTAAATTTATTTCTAGGGGCCATATTCTATTCTCACCGTGTTGAAAAGTTTTAGAAATCTGGAATTGTTCCTTAGTTGGATGATAATAGCCAAGCTAATTAGAAGCTGGCTTCAATTAAGCATTAAGCAACAAGATAATCTCAGCCATTTCTCCAACCTCTAATTTGAGCTCAGATATTCATTTATGTGAAAAATGGTATTCATTTTCTCACATATATAAATATTCATTTTGGACTAGCTGAAATAGTGCTTTTCAGCCAGACAGATTTCCTGACGTGAAGGTTGGTGCGTGATGGGGTTACAGTGCATCCTGCTGGTTGTAAGCAAGCACAACATGCCTCCGAGTCACCCATGTGACTATTTGACTATTGTCTGCCTCAGCCTGTGTTTAGCCTTTACAACAGGAAAAATCTGCTCTGACTGAAGCAGGACTGATAAAACTTTTAGCATCTTTTAAATGTTTCAGCCTTCGAAACTAAACAGGACATTTCACTTGTAGAATTTATAGCCTTTGAATTCATTTCGTGGCATGACTAAGCTTGTATTACATGCGAGAGGCACAACGAGACACGTACCTATCCTTGCTTTTCCTTGTTTTCTTGAGGCTACACCTAAAGCAATTTCTCTGCTGTGTTCCTCTGTTGTGTTTGCTGTGTTGATGTACAAATAAATAATTCTCTATTAACTGTATACAGACAAATGCTTACACGCACCTCCAGTGCTTGCATAGCAGTTGGGACAATAGAAAGACATGTACAAAGCAGAAAAACATCAACAAAATCATCATATCTCAGATGAGGATTCAGAGGAATTTTAGAACGCTAACACTCATGCATCTGACTGAGGTTTGGGATTTGGGAGTAAAACCCAGTGCGCTTACATGTATTTTGTTTACTCTACACTGGAAATTCATTACCTTTTCGTAAAAATCTAGGAAAATAATCATGCAAAATGTGCCTATCATAAACTGAGCGATCAGTCTGACACTGAGCTGTGGGTGAAAAGACCAAAACTCTTTTGCGCCTTTTTAGAGTATTTTTACAGATTTAGAGTATTCCCTTTAGACACTCAAGTATGTAAAGAAATCATTTTTTATATGAAGCTCTTTCAGATGGTGCAATTACCTTAATGTTAATCTAAGGGTTTGATGATTTCTCCCTGGAGCCTCCCTGCAGGTTTTTGTTTATTCTCACCATAAAAAGTGAAAATGCATTTACATTTACACTACATATGCTTGCAATCAAACAAAGTCATTATAATGTTCAAATGTGCTTCTCATATGAAGTACATCAGTCTGTGATTATTAACTTAGCAATGTTGAATGAGTCTGCAGGGACTCACTTTAAGACAAATAGGCTATTGCGTGTTTGTTGCTGACAGTGGTGAATGCTTAAATCTACATTAGGCCCAGACATCAGTATGCTCTGGTGTGCAACTGCTGAGCTGTTAGTGGTTCAGTCTGGCTTCAAATGCAGTTTGCATAGATAATATCGCCATAATAATATAATTATTCCATTAATGTAATTAATTTGTTGTAATTTATCCTATGGTTTGCCCTGAATCTTTATTAACCATTAAAACTCTTTTAAGTACTATCCTTCAACAACTCTGCGTCAGAATGACCCCATAAAGCACTCATTTTAACAAAGTTAATCTGGCTAATAGCCTCAGGGACATCAGCAAACACTGTTTTATGATATATTTGCTCAAATCCAATGCAATAGAATAAACAATGCATTTCAAATAACTTTGGGTGCAGAAGTAGAATGGTGACAGCTTTAACGGCGAGGTTATAATGGCTGGAAATAAGCCTATTAAAGTGATTACTGATATGTCTAGATTTAATGCACTAATCAACGACTGCGTTCTTCTGCAAAAATGATAAAATACTTTGTCAAATTCTGCGAGAATTTCTGGCAACAATGCTAATCTGAAATTGTTGTGATTATAGCTGTAAGAAAATTTCAGGTGAATACAAAGAAAGTAAAAATTTGGGATGTATTTTGCCGTCAGCTCACTTTTTCCTGCTCATTATCACTAGCAGAGATCTGTGCACGTCCGCTTGTGGACAGATGTAAATCTACTCAGAGCGTGCATCCTTTAGGGGATATACAATGTACTGTAACAAGGTTGGTTCTCGGCTTTCCACAGTTCCACATCCTCATCCAAATTGAGGAGGTGTTTGTCGGAGCCCGAGGAGAGGTGCAGTGGTCCATGCGGATAAAAGCTCCACCAGAGATGAAATTTTCACAGTTTTCTCTTGGATACCTGAGCACCTCAGGGACGGAACACAACCTGAGAGGCAGAGATGAAGTTTACAAAGGCCTGGCAGAACTCTCAACCTGACACCTTTAATATGTACATAACACTGACAGACCTGGGGAATTCATAACGAGTTCTCCTGGACATGAATATGCAGAGCCGTACCAATCCTACGCCCTTTTATGTTGTTGTCGGTCCATTTGCAAAACCTGCTTTTTTCGTTGTGCATGATTAAATACAGCCTTGACTTGGCTGTCCTGATAATTACAGTGCTGAGCAGGATAGTATCTGCATCCTTTGTCTGATTCATAGCCTGAATGATTATTCTGACCACACTGAATTGGTAGATGATTCAAAATTTATCCACATCCATTTTCCGAGCAGATTTCTGCCTCGGAGCAAAGTCCAGTTTAACCTCTCTGTGGGGAATTAAAAGAGCATCTGCCACTCTGCACAGCTGTCTAATAACAGTACAGAGGCAGAGTACGATTCAGAATGTTAAAAATAGAAGTTCGAGTCAAAAAGACAATTAGCTGAAACCTTTGACGTGCGTGAGCTTTTAAGGAATACAGTTTCCCGCAGGCTGTGTAGAAGAAACAGCTGAAGAGACAGGAATCAATGCAAAATGCTCATGTTGCATCTGTGAAAAACTAATTGTCTGGTGTGAGTGGTTTATTAATTCCTGTGTTTAGAAATCTCTTTGGGTTTTACATGAAAGTGTAGCTCAGCCTTCAGTTGTTCACTTCACAGAGATCACAGCTTCTTCTCAATATTAACACCCAAACAGGCTAAATGAAGAAACGTGAAGCCGTCTCTAAATGATTCAAATGGTTGTCATCTTAAACAGTGTTTATACATTAATTCATTCACTGTTCAGTGATTTAGTCCTTTTCTGTTCTTAGTTATGACGCAGTATATTAAAAAAAAAATGCAAACAACGCAGAGTTTTTCATTAGGGAAAATGTCAATAATAAATAATGTGATATGATTTAATTTAAAAGTGATTAAACTCTGCTGAAATAATGTGGAGTAAAACTGTTTGTCCTTCAGAGTGTGCTCTCACAGGAAAATGTCCACTGGGTACTGCAACAGTGTTTAACAGTGACCTAATAAAAAGTAAAATAATTATTTTAAGCATAATGTAGGGAATATACCATGGGCTGTGCTGAGAATGTGTGTGCATATTTTCCTGAAAATCCAGACTAATGATCAGAACTATTACAGATTAAAAGATCCAGCTTTGGACCCCAGGATAGGGAGGTAAACGAGGCCACCGCAATGCAAGTATTTTCCTGTTAACATAAAACATGGTTTGATCATTTGCCCCGGAGCAGCCCTCTGGCTTTGGTACTGTACACGTAAACCGGCATCGTGCACGGAATGCTTGAGTCAGCATCTTTGGGAGTTTGCCTGAAACTTGCTGAATTTGCTGAGTTTGAGGATCTGGCTTAATTTCCAACCCAATAACAGGAGGTAAATTGTTGTTCCACATTGCACCTGATAAGAATAATTTTCAACACTAAAATTATCTCACACCTATTACACTCTCCAAACTACCTCCTCTAATCTGCAACACCGAGAAGAACTTTTAAGAATTTTTAGGGTAATCAAACATGAAAATAGATGCTCATGCACAGGCATACTGTAGATTGTAACTGGTACAAAATGTAAGGAAAATGTACGTTACAGACTAAAGTGCATTAAACGCTTATGGGAAGGCAGTTTTTTCAACATTAGCAGTGTCTTGACTTTACAAGGGGACCTCACTGTGTAACGGTGCAGTAGCCATGCATCTCCACTAGATAATGCTATTTTGCCATGGCAAAACGGTCACACTGAACAGAACATAATTATGTTTTGGCACTGAACAAGTCTGTGCAGGTCTGAGGCGTCCTCTTGCCAAAACATAATTAATGAAAAGCCTGTTTAAAAATTCAATTATTTTCTTCTGTATCTCAATCTGTCAACACTCGGAAATTGATTAAAACATTTTATTATAACAAGGCTGCAACTAAACCTGAGGGTTTAGTGTTTGTTTTATTTCCATTTGGCTTGTTTGAGTTTGCTTTTATAATTCATGCTTTAGTTCTGTTGTTCTAAACAGCCGGTAATAATATATTAAATTTTAATGTTTAATCTATAAGTCAAATATATGATAATACCTGTGGATCTTAATGCGATGATAAAATAGCTGAGTGGCCCTTAAATCATCTGGAGGTAAATATCAGGCATCCTTTTTTGACATGAGTCAAAAGCTTTTGGGCGTTTTTACACGTTAGCACTTACACAAAGTTTTCACACTCATCAAATGAAAAGAGGAACAATGATATAATGGTGTACTTTGTTAAACTACAGAGTTACTCCCCTCCTCCACCCTTGTCTGTATATCCTCTTTTCTATTTTTTGTGAGACACATTGGAGACACATTAGATTTAACCCCGTGATACTGTTACGTGTGCAAATGTTTTGTCCTTTACAAACTCAATGTTTTGTGATTCATTTACAGTAAAAACAGCAATAACTGTTATTTCAATGTTAAAATTTTAATATATTTAAAAAGCATTTTGTAAAGTCATTGTTAGTAGTTAACATCCTTCAAACCACATCAGAAACTATCTGTCACACCTTCCACTGTTACGGAAGCAATCTAAAAAAACAAACAACCTGAAAGTGTGAGAAAGAGGAAACTTCAGAGTTCATAATATCTCAGCTATAAATGCATAAATGTCACTTTGCGCTTATTGTGATGATATTTCATACAAATAAGCAGAGTGAATTGCAAAAAGAAAGAAAAATTCAGGTTTTTGTTGTATTTATGTTCCCTAAACGCTCATCCATTTCCTAGTTTTGGTAAGATATAGATTAAATTAACACAAACTATTAATTCATCCTTCAACATAATGTTATATTTCAAATGTATGCTAGAATGAATGCGCAAAATTACTCAAATTGTGTTTTTGAACTCATATTTCATTCTAATGTTATGTGGCTTTCTTGACTACAAGAAGTTTATACCGATATAAAGCAGATTTTGCATTTTCCTTTGACAGACAGAGCTTTCCTGTTCTGGGCCTCTCTGAAAAAGAAAGGAAGCAGTGCAAGAAAAGAGGAAATGGAATTTTGACAATGAATGAAACTATTTCTACTCTTGCGGTTGTTTCATAATTCCCACTTAAGGTAACATAGAGACAAGAACTAAGTACAGAAACATTCTGTCTCTTCTTTACTGTTTAGGTCATCTCTTTCTGCCTTACATAAACCTACACTATGGGCAGGCAGGCACCGCTTCGCCAACAGCACCCGCATGTGGTTCATGAAATAAAAGGCCAGCATTTTACTTCACCACAAACCACCTATTGTACATAAATGTTTCACCCATGATATGGTGGTGGCAACACTTTCTAATCTGTACTATCCAGCTACATAGCTAACTCTGACTGTGGTGCAAAAGTTAGCCATTACAAAATACTGTACAATACATTCTTGCTACTGTTACTTGTCAAATTTGCATGTTGATAGTCTTATTCCACACAGTACCACAATGGCGGATTTACCTACCAAGTGGTCTCATTAGTGAGGTTAAACTATATTCATTTTATTAGTGTATATGTTAATAAAAAAATATATGTTTATACGTTAATAAAAAAAAATACAGTTTTATGTGATTAGAAGCATTTATAATGTTCATTTTGCTTCTCCCCTTTGAACCCCCACCGTTCTCCTGTTTTGTTTTTTAAAAGTATGAGTAGAGTATTGAATTGATCTCACTAGCGTAAATTACTTATTTTAGAAGGTGAAACACTTGTTTTGTGCCATTGTGTAATGTTCGATGCCAACATTTATTTTAAGACTAAATGGCCTTGAGTGGAGCTTGATTTTTGACATGGAAAGTTGACATTTAGAGCAATATAATTCTAAGAAAAGTATCTTCCTAAGTTATAATTTCATCACAGTTTAAGGCGGAGAGGCAAGACCAGAATACTCAGACTCTATTCTGACCTCTCTGTTCCAAATTTGTCAGGAAGTTGTTGAGACAGCTGGGCTACACAGAGGTCCTTCCTCATTGTTTGAGAATTCAGAAAGAAACTAAAAGAAAACAAACACAGCCTACACAAAATAGCCCAAACTCTATATGTGCACTATCTGACTACAGGCAGGAAAAAGGGTGTGAGATAACAGGATAAACCTTGGATCCATGCCATGATTATCTATTGGCTGGAAGACAGACTTAAACTGTAGTGAGACTCTCATTCACTAAGGCAGCTGATGTTGGATCTCATGTCTATGTGTCTCCTGTTCAGTAAGACTGGGGAGTGACCATACCGTATATGCTTCAGCGAGTGTGTTCATACACCAAGCCCATGTCATTTGTCATTTGTAACCTACTCTCGTAATACTCTAAACAAGAGCAATTTGCTGTGTTTTAAAACAATACACTGGATAATGATTCAATCTGTGACAAAGGAGTACAGTCCATTTCATCTGTAGTCCTGTACTCCTAAATTATTTACAACCCTTTCCAGTAACTGCGTGGTGTGATGGGAGCTCGAGCTCCAGCAGACAGTGGTCGGTTAATCCCAGTTCCACGTTTTGTTCTTTGTGCGCTAAATAAATGTTTTACTTTACAAAAGTGCTGCCTGCGGTCTGAGTGATAGCGCTACTTTATGTTGCTACTCATAACATTCATAGGTTCCTGTCCTCATAGTGTGATTTCATTTTAGTACATGACATACTGTTGTGTGTCAAAGCAAAGACTCATCCTCTGCATAAGCGGATACGGACATCACAGCTACAAAAGACCTTCTATGGAGCTGAAACCTCACTGAGAATGATATGGTTTGATAAAACTTAAGCAACATATACATTTTTCTCAATGCATGACTGGATTGTAACATACCTTAACTATGGGCACCCTCCCAGACTTTCCAACTGCCTGTGATAACAGCAAATACATTGATTTATACGTAGACGACTCAAGATGGATTTACCGCAAAAATCCGAAATGTCATATTTTCACTCATCCCTGAATGCCTCAATCCTTTACTACTCCTCCATACCATAAAATGGACTAGTGTCAACAAATAATCAGCTCACAACACGACACATGCACCAAAACACAAGACTTGATGTTACATATTGTAGCTTTTAATGTTTTTCCCTTAAACCACACTATTTTAACAATTTCTGTATATGTTTTCTTTGAATAGAATGTGCACCAGAGAACTTGAAATAAAAAAGTAATACAGCGACAGTTTTTTTTAATAGGCCTTACTATTGTGAGTACCATTAACTTTTCCTCTGTGAGCATACGCTGTGACATAGTCCCACCAGTCCCGTCCCTGGAGGCCCACTATCTGTCACTCCCATGCCCACAAAAGCCCGAAGCCCACTCATTGTTTAAAAGTGTGAAATAATTCCACCACTCTGCCCCTAACAGAGCCTAAGTACAGCATGTTCAGACCTGAAAATGACCTTGCTACTTTAAGTGGGAAGCATGAAAAGCTGCTGAAAATTTTACAATTCATTTTGTTCCATTAGGTTGTTCTTGAAATCGCCTACAGCGTGTGTGCATTTCCTCTGATTTGTAATGTTCCATCCAGTAAACACACATATCAACAAAAGTAAAGTGTTTATAGCCGGCGTAGCACGGTGTGACACATGTGTGATGAGGAAATGTGTGGGTTATATTGTTAACAACAACCTCTCATCTTTGTGATGTTTCTTACTGTACTACTGTGTAAAATGTATTGCTCTAATTAAGCCTTAAAGATCTATTTTTGTGGTGATTTCCAAGTGTTTATTTTTTCTGTACATCTAGCCTTTCCTAAGTGATTTATCACAATTTATTATTCTATTCTCCACATTTTTCACTGAAAAGGGGTATTTTCTTATATTTAATTAAGTGACATGTAGATATTCATTAAATCTCAGAGTAACTTCAAAGGTTCTCATGTCAGAACAGAGAAAACAAGAAAGCAAAGGTGACTTTTCCAACAAAGCACATCATTAAAAGAACATCTGTCTTCAAACACTGTCTAACTACATAGGTTTTACAGTTGAATCAGTGCTGCTGAAGATGATGGTGTTTCCACATTCACTACAGAGCCTCTGAACGTCCAAATAAAACACATTTTATGCAGTTGAAAAGCTGAGAAACTGCATGTTACCTGAATTATTTACATGTATTGGTACAATTAATGGTTCAAAAGTGATTAAACATTTTAGATCAGTAGATGCTTTTGGTTGTCAGCCATTCAGGCCTTTAAGGGTTAAGTAAATTTTAATGTGAATAAACGAAATAATGTGTAATAGGGATAGAACTAGCTAAAGGGTGTAATGGCAATTTTAGTGTACTGTTTGAACAGTTGCTGAGCTGTTGTTATATTCCACCCTGTGGTAGGTCAACGGGACATAAAATCTTCTCACCCAGGGTTATCTCTACCTGACCCCCACATATGCCAATCTATCACATGTAAATTCTCTGGTACTCTGACATCAAAGCAGCACAGTAAGCGGGAAAAAGGGGGGTTACACCTCCTTTCTGTATAAAAGAGACAAGAAAATAACCTACTGGATGCACAACAGAAGTGGGATGTTCTATAAGATATGGCAACCATTTTTAAACTACATGGAA
>JAPQRQ010000027.1:27597143-27628273 GCA_037367365.1 Apogon talboti
AAGGCTATTTACATTTGAAATCATCCAGACTACATTTGTTCCGTTTTAATGCTAATTAAATGCTTTAAAGTATTCAGAGTTCGTGTCTTTTATCATTATTATTATTATTTTTTTATATTTTATTTGGGATTTTTCATAAGACAACAATACAGTTACATATCTGCAAAACAAGACGACCTCACTGACCCACAACAACAGGGCCAGAGACAACAGACACCCAGACCCAGACAGACACAAAAAAAAAAAACAGACAGATACACTGACAGGACAAAAAAAAAAAAGGAAGAAACATATGCACCGTATGAGACATAGAGAGACATGATGGCCTCACACCTTCTAGGTCCTATAAGCCCTACTCAAGTACAAAAAGCTTAACCAATCTGGTGTGCTGGTAGGTTTTCCATATAATTTAAAAATGGTTGCTATATCTTGTATGGCAAAGCTGAATCACAGACTGACTATTGTTGAGTGTCTTATCAGTGTAATAATATATAGATGTTAAAGATTGTAAGGCTATTTACATTTGAAATCATCCAGACTACATTTGTTCCGTTTTAATGCTAATTAAATGCTTTAAAGTATTCAGTATTCATGTCTTTTATTGTTTAAAAAAAAAAATACTTTGGCTGTGCCTTTTTACTTTTTGGTAACAAAACTGTTAATTTATTTCACATTCACTCGTAAAACAGAAAATGTAATGCATTTTTCAAGAACCCAAAGTAACTCCTTGTCTTTGGATTTCTAACAGTTCTTGGCTGTATGTAAGTAGATTTACTGGTCTGTTGTCACATTAACCCTTATAGGCAGGATTTTCATTGGATGCTCTTTGCAAGCGCTGCAGAAGTAAGGAAAGACTTTGGGTGTCATGATCTCTGTGAAGGTGTAGAGAGGTGTTCTCTCTCCAGGGTCATAAAAAGTCACTTTTCCTCGGTCCATGTCTAAAACAATTCGGATCACTTCTGGCTTCCTAGTCATGTTTAGCGGCTCCCATGGTGCAGTGCAGGCCTTATGCTCTCCGTTGCGGAACCTGATAGTCCAGAATCCCTCAGCTGGGGTCAGCACGTGCTTCCCTTTCCTGTTGATGGATTCGCTGGCTACACCCACCACCCAGTAGGTGTTGTCCTTCACCTCCACATCCCAGGTGTGGCGTCCTGAGGAATAGCCCTCAGCAGCCAACATCTCAGCACTGATGTCAAAGCGTTCTGGGTTGTCTGGCAGCTTAAAAATCTGGGTAGAGTTCTGCACAACCGTGAGATCTTCTGAGAGGATGAAGCAGCTGGCTGCTGTGTTGGGATCCAGAACCACAGGGTCTTGAGAGGAAGAAAACGTAGGTTATTCATGTACAATCTAAACCCCCCTCAATTAAACATGACATACTGTATATTATGGGTGGAGGAACTCACTGTATTTTATCACACGCTTCATCTTCTCCCACACTTTATACTTCAAGGACCCCAAGTGCTTGGCCACATCAATCAGACCATCAGAAATCATTTTTGGGTCTAAAGAACTTCGCCAGGTCCTGAAAAGATACTTAAACAGTTAGTTATCCTAAGACGGAACATACCAGGATGCCTTTTTTATGCCAAACACTCACCTCTTTATGGTTTCTTTGTAATTCTGAAAGCAAAATGAAAGAAAATATTCAACAAGTGTTGTGCATTTTCAGGTAAGAATGTTTTTAACTTGAGATATTCTGTTGAAAGTTTCTGAAACATATCCACCTTAAGAAAGGGGATGTCTGGCACTGTCATCTCCTGCTCCACTAATCTGATTGTGTTTGTGAGTGATGTCAGTTCGGTGCTTATCTCCTCCGTTTTCTGGTTAATCATCTGATTCTTCTGATCTTCCTCAGCTTTTAAAGCGGAGAGCCTGGCTGCCTCTTGCTCTCTCAGGAAATGGTGCATTGCCTCAAATTCCTCTTTGATCTGTGCTTCAGTGTGCTCAGCTTGGTTCTGGAAAGAGAAATGATTGATGGATAATCACTGCCTTCACACAGTATGTTCAGACTGTAACTGGGTATCGGTGGAGCTGACAGTACCTTGACATGCTCTGCCATGTCTTCACAGACCGTTTTCGCCTTCCGGTACAGCTGCAATTTCTCTTTCAAAGGCAGTAGTGCGCTCTTCAGTTCCTCCTACAAAGTCAGTGACAGGGCATGGACACTTAAAAACAGGGTCAACCTGGCAGGTGGCCAAGCTGTCAGCACAATGTAGCCCTTTCAGCTGCCGCATTCTCTTGTAAGACAAACAGTGGCTGTAAATGCATGGCTGCATTGCAACAGCATGAGATTAAAAGCACAAATCACTGGAATAGATGCATGAATAATCCATAGTTCAAGAGTGAATGAAGAAACTTGGGCTCATTTTGTGAAAAGTTGACGATGGGACTCAATATGGCCACCAGCAGATTCTTTTAACATTAGTTTTCGTGCACTCGCGTTTTCCTGATCTCATGTGACAGCACTAGAATGAATGTGGAGTCGCATAGAAACCTTGTAGGGTCCAGTTTCAGTCCTCCAGGGACCCCATGCAATGACAAACCAAAAATATAAATCTATTATTAGAATGTTAATGAACTGTGCCATACATATCAGCATATCATGCTAAAAGAAGCAAAAAGGTAATGTGAAAATAAAATGAAGAATTTATTAGTAGGCTATAAATTAAAAAAAAGAAGAAGAGAAGAACAGCCAGGTGGATTGTGTACAGAAATATAAATCATGCTCTCAACATGACACTTGCCAATATACTACCTGATACATAGCTTTTAACAATCATTTGTAAATCTGCTTAAGAGCAAACTAATCCATTTGCTTTTCAGATTAAATTGAACAGCCTACAGGAGCATTTTCAGCTCTCATTACCGTCCTATTTCGATCCCTATTCACTGTTACGACCTTAGAAAGTGAAGCACAAAGGCATGAATGCAATTCACCATCCAAAGCAGACTCACAGCTAATTCAGAAAATATTTCAGCCATCATTCAGAGCAGCTGCATGTATCACAGGGAAAAGAGGAAAAGCTTGTGATAAACCAAAGGTTTCCAGAGCAGCCGGTGTTGATGATGAGTGAGTGTTGCTCAAATACTGAAATCACACCACCACTGTGAAGCAGTAAGGTGACAAACCCTTTGAATTTGACTTGCCTACCTTGCAGTCATGAGCACCTTCCCCAGTGGGATAGAGCCTGTGCCCAGCATGTGCAGCTGTTTTCCCACACACGCCACAAATTGGCTCCAGATCCTCCAAACAGAACAGACTGAGCTTTTCTCCATGTTCTCTACAAGCCTCTGGATCATTCTTGCTTTTGTCCTCTTTGAAGGATTGACAGGCCTTCTCCAGCACAGTGCTCACCACTATTTGATCCATGGAGGAGCGGCGCCAGCACAGAGGACAGTAGTGTGAGTCACGTCCACCTTGGGATTCCCAGTTGTCTTTCAGACACACTTTACAGAACCGGTGTTTGCAAGTGAGCACCACTGGCTGACTGAGAATATGCCCACAAATTGGGCAGGAAAGGTCATCCTCACTGTGAACACGTCTGCTGGCCATTATGCTTCTCAGCGCTTTGGTGACAAAGCAGGATCTGAGGCCCCTCCCATGTCTCCAACAGGCTACCTCATCTTAACCTCAGAAATAAGTGTTAATACCTCCGCTCCCAAAGGCATATCCCGTGCTATGCAGTGCTGTGTTGATCATGCAGATTGTACGTTCTCAAATAAACACCGCATGCCAAGAGAAAAGGAGATGGGCTTCAAAGTTGAGATTCTGTATCTGAGCAGATTAGAGCCTGAATAATATGAGAGTAGTTAAAAGACAGCAGCTTAAGGTGGAATTTTTGGCCTAAGTATAGTCTTTTGTTTGACTGTATACTGCGATCACCTCTATGTTATTTGAGAAGTGTGTTGAAACGACCTGTCACAGTATAATGAAAGCATTTACATAGAAACAATGTCCAAAGAGGGTAAGGATATAAATAGACTGAAGGTATGTGGGCAAATAAATAGCTGTCAGACTACTGGTCTTTTTTTTAAGTCAAGTTTAGATTTGGTCAGCAGCTTTTTTTAAAGGAATGACACATGGCTCTTTAAAAGAAAGGCCAAAGGGTCAAATCCCCTGTCTGACGGAGAAGTCCTCAAGGCTGTTCTCACATTGTTCTACTACGTTATTGTTAAAAGTATGTCTCTACATCCTCTGGTGACAATTTGCCAGAGAAGTTATGAACAAAAACAAGGAATTTCCAGGAAAGAATGGTCATTTTAAAAGGCAGCATATTCATTTCAGCATTATTTTAAAAAATCATCCACATTAATTCATTATTAATGCCAGTTATCTGATCTTGTTTGCTCTGTAATCCTGCATTTTGTTGTGAGAGTTTACTCGACTTTGAGCAGCACCAAAAATAGGCTGAGATAGAAAGCGTTGGAATATGATCCTGCCTTTAAAGCACTGTGTGGGCAGTAAAGCCTCACCTCATGCAAATAATACTGCATGGTGTCCCCCTGCAGCTCACATGTTAGGAATGTAAGGATTCACTGTTTGCTTCAGACCACATATGAGCTATACTTGTAGTAAATTCATGTGATTTTAATTAAAATTTGCAGATATTATCAACTCGCAAGTCTGACTTCCCATTCTTTTATGTTGCAATTTTAAAAACAAACACAAAAACTATACAGTGCCAACTATATATTTCATAAAATCCATAATAAATGAACCACAGTACTGATGGTGTGGTTCACTGAGTGAAAATTTTATTTCTACTCACCCACAGTAAGCACACCCTGACCAAATCAGAGATAATCTTGGGGAGACGCCAAAGTGTAAATTTGATTTGTGCGCCTGCCAGGACCAGGGCAATAGTTCAGAGCCAGTGATAGCAACAGCCAACTGACCAGAGTCAACAGGCCTCTTCTCACATAAACTATATATATAGACACACACAATACGGCCAAGCTAAACCATTGTTTGCTCTACATGTAGGAGACAGATAACAAATGTTCCCTTTAATTAGAATTTCCTTTCTTTAAGTACAATTTTCTAAGCTTTTTTTAATTACCTCCAATGCTAATTATTTCCCAAATGTAGTCCAAAGATATGGCTGAACAGCTGTTGTTAAAGTTAATAGGACAGATTAATAGCACATTTAATTTGATTAAATGCTTTAGTGAATTCATCTTCAAATTACTGAACACTGAAAATTGGGTTTAAATGGTTGAGATGAAAGTAAATGAGAAAAGACAGATGCTTAACTTTTCTTTGTGGGTTTTTGTCTTTATGCCTACATACTGTATATCTGTATATCTGTGTATGTGTGCATGCATTCTTTACATACAAACACAGTCTGGCGGCTGAAGTGCATAGTCCACTGAGCCAGTGGGAGAAGAAACGTCATATATTATGGATATGCATTTAAACTATTCAGGATTAAATGCTCTAATTTAAGATATCTTACCTTATGGTCCTTGAATGCCTCCTTAATGGGAAATATTATGTGATCCCTATGCAGGCCTGCTGTGCGGCACATGTAGCAGACTGGCTCCAGATCAGTCACACAGAGGAGAGACAGGCTCTCCTCATGCACTTTGCATGATCTCCGTGGAAGTCCATCTCTATTTTTGAAACAAACAGGACACTCTTTGGTACCGTGTTGGATCCAGAACTGCTCTAAACAGGCGTTACAAAAGCTACGACTACAACCAACACAGCAGAGAACCTCCGGAGTCATAAAGATTTCCTCACACACAGCACAGGAGGACTCGTCCATATCCTGGCCCGACCTGTCAGCCTCCATCTGTGAAACCCAATGCAGCTCTGATGGGTCTCTGCTAAGCAATAATATCTGTGTTCCTTATGTATGTACAGTATGTACCAGTTCTGTATTAGGGGAGAGGCCTAGCAACTCAGGGTACAAGACCAATCACATCAAAAGCAGCACCATCATACTTTCAACTCATGGTAATGAAAGGCACACGTGGGAAACTTAAAGTAGAGCTGCACTTCAACCACTGATGACGAGGTGTTTCATTTACACGTCTGTCAACAAAAACAAACTCAACATGTAAAGGTCAGGCTCCAGTTATCTGACATGGACCTGCTGGACCGGTTCAGTAATCACAGAACTGCATTAACTGCAAACTTTGAAGAGGTTGCACTGTATGTGATTGCTGACAGCTTAAGCTTTGCTGAACTGCAAGTGAAATTTGCTGTGGAGGCTGAATGAAAACGTATTATCTCTTTTTAGGTTAAGCTTTGCATTTTGAGTCAATTTATTTGCTTTATTTCCATTTGTGGTTTAGGCTTATGTAATTAATATTCATAGAAATGTACCAAAGCATTGGTTTCGAAGTAATTGCTATTATAGATTTTTTTTCTAAGTGATGGTAAAGTGAAAGAAATATCATTTAGTATTATCTACTGCAGAAGAAAAGTCTTCCATTCATCATTTGTCAGAATAAAACTGAATACTATCAGTATTTTGACAGTGTGATAGTTTTCCTGTAGCCTCTTGACCTAACTGTCAGCAGTCACATGATAGAGTGTGAACAACACAGCGTGACTGCTGAAAGCATCAGCAACACTGACTGAAGTTAAATTCACTTTGAGGAAACTCAATGAAATAACTCCTTTACACGGAGGTAATGCATCCATATTTTGCAGGTTTTATTTTTGCTGCTTTTATTGTAGAGGATGAATAGAATGACACGAAGAAATAAATGAACAAAGGAGTGACTTAAAGCATATCATACAATGTAAAATATTATTGTATAGATATGTTTCTTTTGTTCAGTATTTGTCTTAAATAATCTTGTATGACACAAATACGCTTTTGCTATTTTTATTTTAAAGTAAACTATATTTGAGCTCTACACTAGGGTATGTTATTTTACTAAACCCACTTGTTTCCATTTTCACATTTTCCCACATCAAGGCTTCACATTATACACATAGTATCATCACTCACATGTTACAGACTCCAGGATGTACACATTAACTCAAACTAGTCATGATAAAACATATTGTCACTTGATACAAAGGAAAGCTGTTTTTATTTTCCAACACAAGTCTGTCTGATATTATAGAATTCACTATGATTTTAAGGAACTACATATAGGATTAAATATGAAGTAACCATCTAATCTTCAAGAACTGAATTCTGAAAAGCCTCTGGAATGTGGTCAAGGTCACAAGTCATCAAACACAACTAAGCTCATTCCACTTTGTTTCCAGGATTAAATCACCCACCAAGAAATGTGAAGCACACGGAATCTGCGATTTAAAATATATTACACTGAAAATTGGTTTTTATTTGGTTTTAAATGAATATTAACCTATTTTCTTCAGATTGTTTAACTGAAACACTGCATTTTTTTTGGCCATACACCATTGTCTGCAAATAAATGCTCTAAAGGACACCGATTTTACATGGAATTGAGAAAATATTATTAGTAAAATGCTAACTTTACTTAAAAATATAGCTTATAAAAACTAAAACCAGTGGTCTTTTAATTTTCCAGAGTTGTAAAGGCCAAATTAATTTATATTTGATATCCAAGTAACCTTTTTGAACAATATTCCCCCGAGTGGAATTTTCAGCGCTTACAATGTACATTTTCTAAAACACAGTGTATTCCGTTGAGGCTTGTGGAATGAATAGAATTAATGATTGATTAGACCATTTGGAGAAGAATGTATGCAACATACAGGACATAACAGGGAGAGGAAGGAGGTCATTAGTAGTACAACTAATGTTTCTGCCTGTTTTGTTCTCCCCACACACACACACACACACATTTAACTATTAGTTTCAAATGACATTTTATATGGACATGGAAAAAAAGCTTCAAATCACATGATTTACTTTATTGATTTTCACACTGGAATGACAAAAGTGACAATCTTCTTCAGAATGCTGACAATGTACAAGACAGAGATAACATATAGATTATTGAAGAATGAATAAGAAATAAATGGAATTTAAAAAGGTGTGTAACGTAGACTCTTAGAGCTGCACAAACAAAACCAGCCAGAAAGGTAACAACATTCTGCCCCCATTCAGTCAAGACTTCCAAAGTTTCTCGATTAAACTCCATAATTCCACATTTGAAATTTTCTGTCTTGCAACACATTAAGGCAATCTTCAACACATGGTCTAGTCAGCAGGCAGGCATGACAATACTGTGGTTCACATGGACATCAAGACACAGAAATGTGTAAGTTAACATTAAAATGCATGTCAGTTTCACTCAGAACACTGAACATATCGATAATCTGGAAAAAATTATAACAATGCATGATGGAAACTCGGGAAATCACCATTATTTCAGAAAGTTAACAGTCTATCTACAGTGTTGTTATGAGATTGTTGTCTTGTGCATGTTTATGGAAGGTTTACTATTCATTTATTTATGTGAACATTGTATATTTTTGTTTAAAATGTTTTCTATATAACATTTTCATTAACAAATAAATTTACAAACATCAAAGTTCTTAGTCTATATCCAGTACTCTGATGAGACGGCTTATAATTAATTATACTTATGCTGTACATTGACTTCAATAACATCATAGAATACATAGAACAAGGTCTGATCAGTTTACCGTTCAGTGTTTCTGTCTTTTACTGTTTTTCATGCACTTTTCGCTTTTATACTCATGGCCTTTTTCAAGACTGCAATGAATTCACATCAGCTTTCTGTCCGGGTGATCAGAGGCGCGTCCAGAGCGTTGGTGTCGAACCTCCAGGTGTTTGCTCTGGACCCGGTCAAAATGCTGGAGGAGCTCATTGTAATCGATTTGAGTGTGTGAGGCACGTTTAGAGACCACTTGCTGCTTAGCGTCCATATACTTGGATTCATCCACAGTCCGCATAAGCTCTGGGTTGGGGACACATCGAAGGCGGTGGGAGAGCAGCTGGAAGGCCTGGCTCTGTGGGAGCAGCATCAGCAGACCGTACAGGGCCTTTATTAGGTAGGGGTTGTTCTCCACATCTAGGAGCTGGAGACGCAGATAGGTGAAAATGGGGCTCTCTATGAGCTGTACCAGCTTGTCCACCTCCATGAGGAAGTCTACTGTCACTTCCAGATCTCCAAACTTCTGGATGAGATCATAGGCGTGCTTATAGTTCTGGGTGAGAAAACACAGTGACACAGTGGCAACAGGATTGTGGCACCACGAACGATACAGGCAACAGAACAACGCACAGCTCTCCTGAGTACGCAGGTCTTTCAGCTGGTTTCGTAACTGGAAGAGCTCAGCAGATGTGAGCAGGATGGTGTTGAGCGTCTGAACCATGGTGGATGCGAATTTGAGGTCCTCCTCCTTCAGCAGGATGTCCGCCATGGAATGAAAGATGTTTTCTGCATTTAGCAGCAGACAAAGCTGCCTGATGATGAACGCTCCTCTGTTCTCCAGAAGTTTCCTCTCCAGACTGAAGCGTTTCAGTAGGTTGATCATGAACTTGTAAAAATAGGAGTTCATACTCGGGGTGGAGGGTGACGTATCTGCTGCTCTAGAGCCCGTGCTGGGCTGCTGTCCCGGCTTGGCACCCTCAGGAACCTTGAGCTCCAGTTTGTTGTCAGTGTTGTCACATGAGCCGGTTTGGTCCGTCTGTCCGGCAGGAGATGATGCAATCTCAGCTAACACCTCCAGGTCTTTCAGAATCACTTCATCAGACTCATCAGACAGTGTTTTCAGCAGCATGGGAAACAGGCTATCTGTGTGGCGGAACATCTTACGTGGTGTCTTTATGTACAGGTGGTAAAGCCATTTGAGCACTGCTATGCGGGTCATCATGCCAGTGGAGGAGTCATGTAGGTGGCGGTCCAGCACCTGAACAATCCCGTCCAGGTCTAGAGTTACCTGAGGACGGTCAGCGCTCGCTGGGGTAAAGAAGCTGATATTGCTGAAACCGACAGATTCTTGTGATGCATTTAACATATCATTGCTGTCTGTCTGTGTCTTAGGCTGGCCATCTTCTCTAGACGGTGAGCTTTCACTTTTCTCCTCCTCTTCTTCGTCATCATCATCATCCTCAGGAGTCACCAGTTTCATCAGACTGTGATTACAGGCACTAGCAGCTTCTTTGGTATTTTTCTTTCGGTCATCATAGGACAGACATGGCAGTACTGCAGTTAGGATACCAGAGGAGTAAGGGAGCACAACCCTACCTGCCAGCTGGATAAACTCCCTCATCCAGGTCATAGCCGTCAGCTGAATCAGGTCATTAGTGAGTTTACTCTCGTCGGCAACCTGGCAGTGGATGACCAGGATGTTAGCCATCTCAGCAAATTTCACACAGGAGGGGGTCTTTTTGATCTCCTTCAAGAATTCTCCCAACACCACCTCACATGTCCGACGAATCTCTTTGCTGTTGTCTCCTAAGATCTGGAACAGCCCATCCAGGATCTCTGGAAGATAATCTAACAGGTGGATATCTGGCACAGACTCCAAAACATGGATCCAGGAAATAATGAACTGCCGTGCATACTGGTTATTAGAGTAGATCCTCTCTCTCAGCAGGGGAACAAACGCCACTAAGTCAAACTTGTTACTTTCTGTGACTATGTCTTTCAGCAGTCTGTCCAGGAGTTCAGACCCACTTTTCACATTCGGGTCTGGGTCTGCTGCGAGCTTGCTGAGACCATCAAAAAGCAGATTAAAGTGGGGTAGCACAGCACCCCTGGCCACCTTGACTATATTATAAAGGGCCTCACATGCATAGTACCGCAGACGGCTGTCCGAATCATTAAAGCATGTGAGTACAGGCTCAATAAGCTCCTTCAGATACAGACCCGAGTCCTTCCCGAGGGCAATGGAGCAAGCAGCCAGTCCAATGAGTCCCCCTTTGCGGCTGTGTGGGTGCTGGGAGAGCGCGAACTCTGAGGCCAGGATCTGGATAACATGCCTTATCTGAGTAGAGTTGTTTTGAGCTACAAACTCCCGAACCAGCTTCTCAATTTCTAGAGCTGCGACTTTTCTCTTTTCGTACAGTTTATCATTCAGCGCCCTGACAATATTTGGTGTCAGAGGCGAAAAGTCCTTCTCCGTGTTCATATTCGCTGTTGTTGTAGCTGCAAAAGAGGAAGCTTTCCGTAATACAACGCAGCTGACCGGTTACATCCGCCGGAAGTACGTCACTGTTGCTACATTTATTTGGGTCCGCTTTCCCAGTACCGTTAGCACAATTAGCTTCATTAGCTACGTACCGCTAATGCACGCTTTGGTTTTTATTTGGCTTTGTTTCAGTCTCGACTTTTGACTTGGTATCGAACTCCTTTCTTGAGCTATTGCAGGATTTAAGTGGGCATCAACAATGGCGACCCGCCCCTCTTTTCACTCCCAGCTCTCCTCCATCATGGAGACGATGGCCAGGACTGCACTCAGTGAGGTCTGCAAACTGGTGGATGAAGACTCGACTGAGCTCCGCATGGAGTTGTCTCGCCTGCTGTTTGCTAATTCAGCCCTGGCAGAGAAAGTAAACAGTTTGGAGTGCGAACTGACTATTGCGAGAAGCGACGCCCCCAACTTGTGTAAAAGTTATCGCACCGTAGGTGTGCAGACTGTCCGCTATAGTGATGGGGGTGCAGATGGTACGGTTAATTACTTCTAACATGAGTGCTTATGATTCTGCCAGAAGTCATCAACACTACTGTGACGGTCACTTGTGGGTTTTCACGTTTAGCTTTTGTTGTTTGGCTTTCTCTTATCTCCAGACCATCCGACCATTGAGGGGATTTTTGGGAAGAATTGGTGTATGGATCTATGGAAAGACAGAGGCCCGTATAGTCTGGACAGAATGACAGACTCACCTTATGCCTCTGATAAGGTGAGATGAAGGTGTAGGCAGGTATCAGAACTAGACATCTTTATGGCATTAACCAATAAAACAGGCGCCCAGCATGGAGCATGAACTGTAATATGTAAATCTGCAGTACTTAAATGTAAATAAAACCCAATATTGCTACCCATTAAGAAGCTTATGACCATTAAAAAGTAGTTCTGCTTGTGTATAGATTCCCTGATATACCAGCATGTCTAAATGTCATTTGTTTTAGTTTTTTTTTATTACCATAAATGTGCATGTAATTGTAATAAACACATCTAAACATGTATAAGTGTACATATTTTTATTAAAACTGAATGCTCAGAATTGGAAACATTTACTTGATACTGTAGCAACAACTACCACTTTTTATTGTCAGGTATATCTATTGATTGTTTTTTTTTATTTTTTGGTTTTATGAAATTGGGTTATGAAATAATCAAGACCTATGAAACGCAGAAAAAGCGTAAGTAAATCACATTTGTAACACTAGAATTTTGATTATTTGAAAGTGCTCAAACCGCTGATCAAATAATCAGAATTGTTCTACTTCATATTTTGTTGGATCAGTATTGTGAAAACTACAGCAGCGGAAAAAAAAGTTTTTGGACACTCCCTGCATTTTGTGATATATTAAGAATCACTTAAGTCATTGAACTATACCAAATATTGTTCCATTCAACAAAAACCCACATGCTTCATTCTACATGTGCATTGATCTGGATGTTTTCAGCACGATAATGAAACTCATCCAGGTCATGACATGTGGAAACTGTCAACAATTTAGTTTTATTATATTTTTCTTGTTAACAATTTTTTTAAAAATACATTTGTTGGTGTCTGTCTGATGCAGCCACACCTTTTGAAACACAAAAAAGATTTTTCCGCAAATACTTCATGAGATTGTGTAGAATTTTAAGGGTGTCCAAAAACTTTTTTCCACTACTGTAGTTGGACTATACATACGTTTTACATTTTGTGTTTCTCTCTTTTGCAGTCTGTGCATATGATGTCTGAACAAATCACTATAACTGAGATCAAAGAGGAAGACTATGTGGAGGAGGCTTCCAGCAGCTGCCAGCAGAACACGCTCAGCACAGAAGGTGGGAAATTTGGCATGTGTAAGTAGAAGAGCAGATTTAGTAGCTTTTAAAGTGGTCTGAGTGTTGATTGTGTGTGCTTGTTATGAAACAGGTCATGAAGAATATTCAGCCGAGGACACCGAGCATCTTTCCATCAGCTACTCGATCGATGAGGACACTTGTAACCCCTTGTTTGAGCAGGATGGAGGTCACGTTGCATCTCCTGGAAGCCTTGAAGAATCATCCATGCAGATGATGTCCATTAACGACACAGAGGAAGCCTTCAGCACTCATATTATTCCAATCGAAGACGAGGACGAGGAGGAGGAAGAAGAGGAAGAGTTGGAGGAGGAGGAAGAGTTGGAGGAGGAGGAGGATGACGACGTGCAGTTTGTCGAAGAAAGTCAACACGAGCCGGCGTTGAACGATCGAAGGAGATTCCGACAAAGAAAGCAGCGACCGTTAATGACAAACACTGACGACAATACGGCTCTGAGTAACGACTCATTTAACAACTTTAATGTGGCTGATGCTGAAACTGTCAGAAATACAAACAAATTCACTTGTAAAATATGTAGCAGGACATTCTTTCACAAGGGCACTCTGACGCACCACATGAAATCACACAAGTCGAACTTCTGCAACATCTGTAAGCAGCATTTCCCCCACAGGAACAAGTTAAACTCGCACACTTGCGTCGCTCCCGTTCCCTCTCAGAGAATCAGTAAGTCGTGCGAGCTGTGCGGAAAGACCTTCGCCAACCCGTCCGCTCTGAGGATTCATTACGTCGTCCACACAGGAGAGAAGCCCTACAGTTGCAGCATATGTGGCAAAGGGTTCACCCAGAAAGGGAATCTGAAATGTCACCTACGCATCCACACTGGCGAGAGACCGTTCTGCTGTGTTAAATGTGGAAAGACCTTCACGCAAAAGGTGAACCTCAATCATCACTTAATGGCGCACAGAAACCGTGAGGTTGTGGGACCACAGCCCAATACTAGAAGACCCTCTAAATCTGACAGTTAAAACCTGCCAGTGACTCATAAAGACTGAAAACTGTATTATCTGAATGCAAAAAGTATTACTTCTCACAACAATGTAGGAATAGTTGACATCTTGTTTGTTATGACCTGTCCAGTATAACACTAAAAGAAGTCTTTTGCCAGTCGTGATGCTTTTATTGCAGCTTTTAGCACCTCAGTATTTTAGTTGCTGTTTGTCTTTACAATAAAACGCACTTATCATTCACTAGGTGAATAAAAAAAATTTTATTTTACATTTTTTTTTCCACTTTTAGGGGATGTTTGCTTGTTTTTTCTTATTAAAATCCAACACACTTTGAACAACTTATTTTTTTTTTTTTCAATGAAGTTTTTACACACTCAAATCGAACAACCTGAACGAGGCATTTAAAATGGGCGGGTGGGGCTTTGTGACCAGCATGCAGGAGTGAGCAAAACAAGAGCATAAAATCCAGCTACACAAGATTGCTTCAGTCAGTGCAGAGGAGATGATTCACTCAGCTGCATAAATGTGGCCTTTTCAGGGGAGGGTTATTATTAGTATTACAGGAGTAGGATACGATGGGAAAGAGCTGCTCTTTTGCAGCGTGGTGACATAAGTAGAGAATAAAAAAATGTGACTTCTTAAACAAACGGTAAACATTTAGAAAAATAGAAGTGTGGCTCGACTGCACATACTGTAGACAACACAATCTTTCAAGAACATTAAGCAGCGGTATGAATACATTTAGCCGGAACAGTAACACCATTTCGTGAACTGAAGTAAAATAAGTCCATTTCTCAAGGAGTCAAGCTGCTACCTTTCTGCCTAGTTTAAAATGAGGTATGTGGATGGGTAATGTAAAGCAGTAGTGAGTGTGAAGAGGTAGTTTTGAAGGTTTATGCTACGTACTGTATGTGCAAACACTGGAGTGTCCATCCAAAGTAATTATTCTGTTAAAACTGCCACATAATGACATGCAATGGGTGACACGGAGGACAATTAGTTCATTATTGCTCGATCTATTACGGCTAAGGGTCAACCTATCTGTGACACTTTGCCTGTAAAGAAGAGCGATAAAGGCTTACTGGGGTAACAAAAAAATTTGGCAATCACATCAATCTGTCAAATCACCTGAATCAGTGTAAGCTCTTTTGGCAAGTATTTCAAACAAATGCACATTTTGTTTACATATTTGAGGTTATGCATTTGTGTTTTTGTTTTTTTTTTAAGCAAAACCGGTAGCACTTTAATAAAAAAAATGTTGCAGTTGCGGTTAGAATTAGACTTTGGAACAATAACCAGGTTCTTCTTGAGGTTTAACTAGTCAGCTGAAACACTGGTGGTGATTTAAACCGTACTTATAGGCGTAACTTTTCCCACAATCCACACAGCTATAAGGCTTTTCACCTGTGTGTGTTCGAAGATGTATGTTCAGAGAGCTTTTCTGGGAAAAACTTTTGCCGCAGTCTGGACAGCTGTACGGCTTCTCCCCGGAGTGCACGCGCTGGTGCAGCTTCAGGTACGTTTTCTGAGCGAATCGCTTCCCGCAGACCGTACAGCTGAACGGTTTTTCTCCCGAGTGTCGTCTGATGTGGACTTTTAAGCTGCTCAAATAGTTAAATATTTTCCCACAAAATAAGCATTCAAAGCGTTTCGTTGGCTTCATGGGTTTTGGTTGAATGGTGACTTCTTTGGTTGTGTTGGCGTTGATGTTCTGAGTAAAATCCGGGTAATCAGAGGTTGCTGGAGGGTTTGTGTTGTCAACAAGAGTGCTCATTGTCGCATCGTCTATTAGGTTATCCATAAGTGTTGGCTGAGGCCGTTGTTGTGCTGTGTTGTGACCATCGGTCGTCATAGGGAAGTTGTTTAATTCTCCAGAGTGAAGCTGCAGCTCATTGATAGATCTATGAAGCATGCTGTCCTCCTCAAATAGTCCAACACCTGTCACATGAGAGAAAAAAAAACATTTAATACATTGGAAGTATCAGGATCACATTGGTTTGCTTTTGTTTTGATCTGTCTTACTATTTCTTGCGTCTGTCATCCTCATCTGATGCTGGCCAATCGGATGTTCATCATAAATCTCCTCCTTGACAAAGATGAGATCAGGGTCTCTGTCAATCAGGTCTATTGCCTACCAAACAAGACACACAACGGAAATTTCAGTCACTGCAGAAGAACTCCCCTTGTTGATGAAATAACACCCGCCTGTGGGTGATTCACCGACCTGTGCCCCCATGCTCGTCATAGCGGCAGACTCCATGTCTTTCCTTCGTGGTGTGACTTTGTCTTCTCTCCACAGGTCCATGCACCAGTCTTTTCCAAAAACACCCTCAATCGATGGGGCAGACTGCTGTTGTTCTGCTGGAAGAAGACATAAACTAGTGACCCTATGTAGATACTAATCACAGAGAAATAAACAGCTTCATGGAGAGGCGAATAATTATCTAATTCACAAAAGATAACATTTTTGTGAGCTAAATTATAGCTACTAAACAAAATAAAATATTTGATTTATCTGTCGCATAAAGCAAGTTGAATATCCATGGATTAGGATGCTGATGCACCAAAAGTTTTATTTGTGAATGACCTTTTCTCAAAGTACTACAGTAGCACAAGTAAGGCTTGTTTTAGGGATGGACTCCTTGAGCTAATCTGATTTTTTCAGATACTACAGTCATGGAAATAACCAGAATATAACCAGATATCCAGAAAATAATTATTGACACTCTCCATCAAAAAAGGTGTTGCAGTCTTCCGTCATATCAGTGCACGTTGTTTTAACCTTCTGTGACCTTTGTTGATGCTGTAGGTCAGTAACTGTTGTTTTTGGTTTTTTTTTTTGAAAACTGTTAGGTCTGAAGTCTTAGTTAGTAAAGCAAGAACACATCTTTGGAAATACAGCATACAGGATACAATCATTTACAAGGATACAACAATGTACAGATTATGTTGTTGTAATGTAATATATACAAAATTATATGTTTATAGAGATTACAGTATGCATTGCATTGAATAAGATAACTGTACTATTTTTAACTTTAATCTTTTACACAATACTATTTAAGATCACTGTTTTTCCCCGTAAAGACTGGACAATGAGACATGTCAATGCTTTGCACCAACACTGACTGGAGGTGGTTGTGGTCCTCACTAAACTAGCTTGAAGCACACAGAGCTTTTACAGCTACTGGTGCGCGAGCCCACGGGCTGTTCGTGACGTTCGTGTCCATCCTGACCTGCTGGGTGCCGGTGGCCCACGCTGTTGACATGTCCAGGGTAGCTCTGTGCCTCCCTAGCTGCTCTTAGCTGGACTTCCAGGGAGTAACACCTCTTCTTCAGCGCCTCATTCTCGGTCTTGTGCAGGGACATCTCGGTGTGAAGGACGGAGGAGCACTCGTCTGCCAGATTGCAGATTTCAACCAAAGCCGCCTTCGTTAGCTTCTCTAGGACGGCGGCTAGCTGCGTACGAAAACTTCGGTTTGTGGTGTCGCACATCATCTCGGCAGGGAGACTCAATATTTCGAAATTATGGCAAGATTCCCTGCGTACAGACGTCGATTCAGAATTATGTGGTCTTGCTGTACCGCAAAGGATTATGGGAGAATCTGTATGACGGCAAAAGCAACGTTAACGAGGGGAACCTGAAGGCATCACAACAAAAACAACCCTGTAGACAAAAATGCATAATATAATATATGACTATATCCAGCCAAAAATGTCGATTTTATTGTTAGAATTACTTATATGACTCTTACTTTCTATAGCCATTCAATTTATATACCTGTTAACACAAATATATATATATATTTGCAGCCTAATACAGGTCAGTAAACAGACCTGTTGAAGGCTGCAATTAATATATTATTCATTTATTCGTTTTTGTACATTTATGGAGTTTAATTTAGCTTCTGTCTGAAGTTCAGGTGTTATTGTGCCTTGAAGCTACTTGGGTTTGACAGTTGATCATGAAAACATGGAGGTCATGAATGCGTACGCCCTCTAGTGGCCACAATTAGGAAGCACACGCAGAAGCAACAGAAGGTAGCAACAGAAACACTACACTTAAAAAATGCAGATTGCAGGATATTACTTCTATGTTTTTACATGTTGCTAAGTGAAACCACATAATACATAAATATCTGGAAAAAGGTTACAAAAAACATAAATACAAAAATTTACTGTTTTCACCTCTGCTCGTTCCCATTTTTCTGTTACAATCTACTGTATGTACTATATTGCAAAACAACAAAATACATTTTATGAATCCTCTCCTAGTTGCTAATACTTTTCTGAATATTGCTAATTACATAATTTTCTCTGTGTACAACTTAAACCATTAGTGACCCTAACCCTCAAAAATTGCACAGATGCTGCATGATAATATTTATCTGTATGATTAATTTATTTCTAACTGTGAAGACAGTTCAGTACTCAGAGTATCATTTCATTTCTAAATCTGATGGATGAATATCTGATGGGCGTTCCTGACTTTGAATGCAGTAACTTTAGATTCGGTATTTATACTCTGTCCATGTCTTTCTCATATAACACTGTCCTTACTTGTAATTTCATAACAACTGATACTAGAAACCTGATCCCATATCCTGGTGGATGGCTTGTTGGATATGATCTAAAGGGGTAAGTGTCTGAAACATCTGTTATTTTGGCTGTTATTATGATGTGAAGATGATACTTTCTTGTTAGTGGCCCATTCATTGTTGCTAAGAGGCCACAGTTAACTTCTATTTCATCACAGGTATTAATGTGTCCAACTTTCACTTTATATTCACATCAATGTCACTGTGGGCAGAAAAGAAGACTGTTCTTGAATTGTGTCAAAATAAAATGAAATTATTGGTCAAACGTATTAATTTATTCATGGTTCATAATCAGGTGATATACAATTGTATGCCATACAAATTGAAGCAAAGGTAACTTTATTACGAAGCAGCAGAAGTTTCATTTTGACTGGGACATAGTCTTTCAAGTAGTTCCATTGACGAACGTCCCGCTAAATGTTGGCGCGCGAGTTTCACTATCATACATGTGCAAACTAGGATCTAGATGTACTGCAAGGTGTTTTTTCAGATTACAATTCTTCGTAAAACCCTTTCCACATTTGATACAAACAAAAGGTTTTTCCCCAGTGTGTGTACGCTGATGCATATCGAGTGTGCATTTCTGAATAAAGCCTTTTCCACAAATAGGACAGCGGTAGGGCTTCTCCCCGGTGTGTGTGCGCTGGTGTGTATAAAGATGGCCTTTTTGTGCGTATCGCTTTCCACACAGCGTGCACCTGAACGGTTTCTCTCCTGTGTGACTCCTCTGGTGGATTTCAAGCTGGCTGAAGCATCTGAAGCTCTTGCCGCACTGCAGGCAGCCGAACCTCTTAGCCGATGAGGTCCTCAAGCTGTGAATCTTCATATTCCTGAGCACACTCGGGCTTTGGGGGGGGGCATTTTGAACCAAGCCTTTCCCAGTCTCTAGGTTTGTGTGTGCAGGTGTAAGCTGTAAATCCCACTCCATTTCCCTCCTCCCTGGTCCAGCCAGAGATGACTGATTGCTCAGGGTTATAAAGCTGTCCGTAAACACTCCCTGCTGCTGTTCTGCTACAGGTTTAGGACACTGGAGCACATCTGAGCTCCTCTGGATGTCTGCGACCACTTCTCTTCCTGTTGACAAAAGACAAACATGGAAAAATTAAACACTCATCTTGGAAATAGTACTTTGAAAACAATCTTAACTCCAATTAGTAGTTTTTTGTTTTAACATTTCCTTTAAGCCACATACGGCCCATGGGCCAAAACCGGCCCACCAAAGTATCCAATCCAGCCCCTGGGATGAGTTTGTAAAATGGTAAAATTACACTGAAGACAATAAAAATCAAGGGTGTCAAAATAATTTTAGTTCAGATTCCGCATTCAGACCAATTCGATCTCAAATGGGTCAAATCAGTACAATACTATCATAATAACAAATAAATAATGACAACTCCAAGTTTTTTTCTTTGTTTTAGTTTAAAAATGGAAAATTAAATGGAAATGTTAACATTTACAAACTATCCTTTGACAAAAGATGTGAATAATCTGAACTACTATGAACAGACAATATTCTGTCTGTTACTAAATATTTTGTGTATTTGTAGATCCACTGCCATCTGTAAGTTGTAATGAACATGTGTAAATGATAAAGACATTTCAGGTTGTTCATGTTATTCATATTTTTAAGGAAAGTTTGTAGATGTAAACATTTTCACTATGTAATTTGTCTTTTTTCACTGTTCATATTGGGCCGTATGTGGCCCCTGAACTAAAATGACTGACACCCCTGCTCTAAGCTATTCAGATCTGCTTTTTGGGGTTTGTACGATTGCACACAATGATGTACAGTCCAATTCCTCACTGTTTTCACTCATCCTGTTGCGTTCAGTGTCTCCACAGTCCACCTGGGATGGCTCTTCTTTTATCACTATCAGCTGAGGCTGGTCTTCCTGTGGATTTGGGAGCTGAGGAGAAACACAGTGTATATTTTATCTATTAGCACCAAACAGAGCAATATAAAGCCCCGACACAGTCATTGTTATACTCACATCAGCTGCAGCATGCTCTTCACCTTGATGCAAACTGTTGGCCTCAGTGGAAGAACTAATGCTGTCCCATGGACTCTCACTAAGATACAATAATAAAGTGTGTGTTAGGTTAAATAAAACTTGGGTGCAGCTGACAGCAAAGTGCATGTTATATACCTACAGGCTGTGCACAGGAATCAACAAGCCTACCTTTTTATGGCAGTTCTTGTCCTGTCAGGCTCCAATGTCCCCCTTTCTGGAGCGCCCCTTACCCCTGAACATGCCGCCGCCTCCTGTCTGCCCCCCTGTGCGATATACAGCAGTTTCTCCATCAGCTGCAGCTTCTCTGTGAGTGAAGCGATTTCGTTGCGCCCGCGAGTTATCTCTATTTTCAGCATCTTCGACTCGATCTCCACCAGTTTGCTTATTTCCATCACAGCTGTTTTGGATAGTGCGTCCATGATGGAGACGAGCTGTGTCTGGAAAGAGAAGACTGTCGACATGGTTTGGTGGGTTTCTGTTGGACCCGTGATGTCGCGAGGGCACGTAAGTTGCGGTCAGAAAAGGTTTTCTTGTCAACGTTTACTGCAAAGTGGATGTAAAATACGGGACGACCTGTGTGTGCATGTCTACATGAAACGCCAAGTGTTTCCTCAAAACTCAAGCGGTTCTAATGGAAACACGAGTGGCATCTATCGACAGGGAGGATACATCACCGCCGCCTCTCAAAACAATAAATTCACCTTAAATCTGTTCATTCTATTTTATACTCCATATTTAACAACAGGTTTTTAGGTGTTTTGACATTTTCATATTTTAAACTGTTCAAAAGGCCAGATTTGGCTACTTAGTCTTCTGGGACTCCGTTGACCATAATGCAATGCGGCCTTCAGGTCGAATGTGATTGGCTGGCGAGAACTCGTTTCAGGAAGTAGCATATGGATTTACATTTGCCGACTAAAAATATCCCTCATGACAATCTGCCGTTCTCTCCAGTGAAACATCTTTATCGGATCTCTGTAGTGCATAAGGTAAACTGAAATAAGATGTACTCACATGAAATAATTGGTGGTAAAATATTTTATTTTCTTCACGGTTGTATAGTCTCCAGTCGTGTCTGTGCACAGTGTGGTTTATTATATTAAAGTGGTAAAGTAGTTAAAATAACTATACCATACATTCAAAGCTTCAACATGAACAGTTTGTGAGGTGCACTAGAATTCAACAGGACAATACAAAAGAGTATTTGCAGGCATCATAGTGACTTGCAAAACTGTGTGGTAATACAGACTTCCTTGTTGCTCAAAATCTGCTTTCTTTCCTCCTCTCCTACTCTTCTTAAATCAGACAGCAGCACTCCCATGGCAGGCAGAAGGGTGGTGGTCTTCCCCTCAGCAGCAGAGCTTGGACCTGTGTTGGCCCGTCTGGTGACCTCTCGGGCTGAGAAGGCCATCTGCTCCCGTGGCAGGTTCACCCTGGGCCTCTCTGGAGGCAGCCTCGTGTCCATGCTCAGCAAAGAGCTGCTGCTCCTCCCTGACCTGGACTGCAGCAAGTGGCTGGTTGGTTTCTGTGATGAGCGACTGGTTTCCTTTGATGATCCAGAGAGCACATATGGATTGTACAAGGTATGTGTGCAGAAGGATTTGTTTTCATCACGATTACACTGCATTCATGAATAGCATTCTGACTCTTTGTGTAAAATGTCATCACTTTGTTACTTTTCCAGAATCAGTTGTTTTCTAAGGTTAACATTCCTGAGAGTGGGATCTTGGCCATAGACAGCTCCCTGTCAGTGAACGAGTGTGCTGAGGATTACACCCGCAAACTGAAGGAGGTGCACTCACTTGATTGATATATCAGCTCAGACTTAACATATGCCTGTTATACTTAAATACTGTTTTGCTGCGTATTGATGGTGTTGCTTGGCTAATTTGACAAAGGCTTTCCCAGACGACCCCATCCCTGTGTTTGACTTGTTACTGCTGGGTATGGGACCTGATGGACACACCTGCTCCCTCTTCCCAGGTCATCCTCTGCTGGAGGTAAGAGCCATACTTGTGCAGAGTGCTAAATTATATTTTTATCATCATTATTATAAATATGTGCATATTGCAAAAGATCACGGTGATTAAGAAAAATTATTTTATTCATACACAGCATGTAATCCTGCTCAGCATATGAACATTTAAGTTAGTAGATGGAGCCCTGGAACATGGGCTAGCTATCCTCAGTTCAACTGATGTCAGTTTAGGTGTGACTGACTTGTTTATTTATCCCATTTCACCTTAATGAACATTGTTGCCATACATTACAGATTTTCCTTATGTCATAGTGAAGCGACTTTTCCCCTGACAATTAATTTTTTTCTGCATGTTTGTTTGCTCATCCTGCAAAAGGAGGAATGAGCATTTTATTAAAAAATGCTCATTCCTGGTACCCCTGATGACTGAAGGATAAGTCACAGTGAACCTCTCATGAGTCATCTTTGTACTTGTGATTCCCATCTTCTCTACTGTTGATGAGAGACACAAATGAAAGGATTTCTAAACCAAATACAAGTTTCCAAAATAATGCATTCCCATCGTAGGCTTTGAGACAATGTCAGTGTATTTCATGAATGTCTATATTACACTGGTTTTTAAATTACAGGGTCCTGAGCATATGAAATGTTACCGTACATTATAGCCATCAAATATAGAAATGGGGGTATTTTTACAGTGGGCATATGAAACACATTATCTTGTTTAATTTTTGCAGGCCTACTAATCAGTCTGGGGACATGTTGGAGTGTATGTTTGATGTGGTTTTTGTTTTGCTAATTACATATGTGTTTCTCTGAACATTTTAAGGCACTCCCACGACTATGTATGGATCATTGATAGGTGTTATAGGAGGCATATGTTGACCCTTGTGGTCTTTACTGTCTCTGGTAGTTATGCATCTGTGACTGACTCTTATGTCAAATCTTAGAGGTTTACAGTTATAGTGTTTAGTTGTGGTTTTCACTTTGTGAATGTTGATTGGTTTTTATCTTTGGGTGTACCCCACATATAGGAAACTGAGAAGATTGTGGCACCCATCAGTGACTCTCCCAAACCACCGCCACAGCGGGTGACTATGACTTTTCCAGTTGTCAACTCTGCACGCTGTGTGGCTTTTGTATCCACAGGAGGAAGCAAAGCACCCATTCTAAAGGTGGCGTTCACACACTTATGTTTAATTTAAGCATTTTTAACTCACAGTCTTAAAATATGTGTAAGTTATATAAATAATAGTAAAAAAGACTGTGCAGTTTTATCAACCACACAATGGCATAGCAGAAAATAGGTCAGTGTGTGCTGTAACACTGTGTATTGTAACTTAATACCATTTCCATTTTCTTGCAGGAAGTGCTGGAGGGTAGAGAGGGTCCAGCGTTCCCGGCAGCACGTGTTGTCCCGAGTAATGGCGAGCTGTTCTGGCTTGTTGATGACCCCGCAGCTGCTTCTTTAACTATCGAAGTAGAAAGACTTGGTTCAGGAGCCAAACTGTAGAACATTCTGTCTCGTATTCCAAACAAAGGCAGGAATCAAGACCAGTTAACTGAGAGCAGTGCATTACATTCCTACTTTGACCTGAGGATGTTGTTCATGTATCAGCAATAAAGAGATAGAATGTGGAGATGAATAAAACACAGAGGAAATATAGTAGTTTTTTTTTTTCTCCAATAAATCTGTAGGCTATACAGCAGGGGTGTCAAACACGCGGCCCGCGGGCCAAATCCGGTCCGCCAAAGGTCCAGTCCGGCCCGCAGGATGAAAGTGTGAAAATTACACTGAAGAAATTAACAGTCAAGTTTGTCAAAATCATTTTAGTTCAGGTTCCACATACAGACCAATGTGGTCGCAAGTAAAATAAGAACATAATAGCCTATAAATAACGGCAACTCCTAATTATGTGAAAAAATGTAAGTGAAAAAAAATTACAGTGTGAAAATATTTGCATTTACAAACTATCCTTTCACAATAAAATGCAAAAATAAATGCATAAATAAAAACCAATAACAACAACCTGAAATATGTAATTTTAACAATATTCTGTCTGTTACTAAATGTTTAGTGCTTTTATAGATCCGCTGTGATCTGTAAGTTGTGTTAATAATAAGCTGAGATGTAATATTGTGAAAATTGTTCTTATTTTAGTTCCAAATTCCCAAATTTTAACAATATTATGCCTGTTACCAAATGTTTGTGTAACATTGTGCGTAATGTACATGTATAATAATAAGTTGACGCATAATATTGTAACATTTTTGTGATGAAATGTAATTTTTTTCAGGTTATTCACATCTTTTTTTTATAAAATGTAAATATTTTCATAATTTAATGGAGTTTTTTTTGTACTTAAAGAGGAAAAACTTGGAGTTGTCATTATTTCTAGGTTATTATGTCATTATTTTACTGCTCTGGCCTGCTCTGAACCAAAATGGGTTTGACACCCCTGCTGTACAGGTACTAGTGTGTATGTGTGCATTTTTACAAGTGTGGTTCTGAGGAAATGATCATGAAAACAGGATGTTTTGTTTGTACAAGTCTTGAACAGCCTCAGATGCAATGTTTGATCTGCTTTCTCACCAACTGGAAAATAAAGACACCCATTTGTGATCATGCTGCCTGGTCCATCCCCTTTAAGCGCATCCATCCGCCCCTTTAAAACTCAACTTCGCAGTGTTGTCACAGAAGGAGGCGCGGCGCACACTCACTTTCCTGCAGGGTTTGTCAGCACGAGCCGCACTCTTTCTCTTACTATTTACGTTACGCATAATATATATTAGTCTGTTATGAGGATGCACGGACTCGCCTGCGTCCTGGTCCTCCTGCTCCTGTCCTGCTGCAGACCCGCCTGGGGATACTTCGCGGAGGAGCGCTGGAGCCCCGAGTCTCCGCTGCTCGCTCCCCGGGTCCTAGTCGCCCTCATCTGCAGAAACTCCGAGCACTCCTTGCCTTATTTCCTCGGTACCATTGAACGCCTCAACTATCCCAAGGACCGTATGGTTTTGTGGTAAGTTGCTACAAGGAAATGTGTTCCTAAAAGCATCAGAAAAGTGGACTAAGAAAGTTTTTTAGTATCTGGTTATAATAATAATAATAATAAAGTGGATTCAGATCATGACCCTGCTCCCAATAGGTGGTCCATTTTTGTGGGGTTGAGATGAGAGGATAGAGGAGGCACTGTGTCCATAAGAGGAGCTGTGTTTTTATCTGTATACGTGGAGAGAGGAGAGTAGGGGAGGGGGCTGCTGCTTAGACCATGAGGGGTTGGGGGGGGGGGTTATGCATTAACATGGATACCACCGTTATGTCTGCACTTCCCATTAACAAACATTAACAAACTGACAACTAGCAATGCATTTTTGTCCTCTGTAGTGGAAAAGAGTATCACAGCTCTATTGAAAAAAAAAAAATAAATAAACACTGTCCACTGCAAAGGACATTCCACAAAAATGTAAAATATCCATCTGAAAAAACTGTTGCATCGTGCTGTTTCCAATAAAGGCAATTATATAATATAAAAAAAGCCAAAGCTTGTACCTTTCTGGGTATTCAGGAGGTTAAGTCCATTTCTAGCACTCCTTTCTCCTCATTTTACCACTTCACCGTGTGTTGTTTTGATGTCAGAGTGCAGATGCTGATACAGTAGTTTTTATGGGTCAGATATCTGCAGAGATGAGGAACTGGAAAAGTGTGAAACTTCACTTTTGTTTTTGTTGCAGTCATTTAACATTACTGACAGTTAAAACATGTTGACATACAGTTTCATTATACCACTAAAGTTGCCATGTTTACATTCACTTTGCATGCTAAAATGGTGTATAATTCGTGCAGTGTTATAGCTCACAAACTGTGTTTTTTCTTGCAGTACATTTCCTAAACCTGCAACCTGCTGTTGGTCTCTGCAAATGTGACTTTCTGAGGATGTTTTAAGCTAATTAAACATCTGTCTCTGCGGTCGGATTATAGCTGTCTAAGTAAAAAGAAGTGCTGAGCCCACCCATGGTCGTACCCTCAGAGCTTTAAGCAGTTTGCATGACTGCCTGGAGGGCTCCGAGAGGTTTGCGCTTTATACACCAACCACGGGCCATTTTATGTTTAATATCACGCAGTTGTACTTTATTTGTTTGCTGGACATTAAACACTGACTCTTATATTTTACATCTACCATCAGCCCACTAAGCTGGAGCTGGGAAAATTCAGATAACTTTGTGATGTTGTAAACGCCACATGCTGTATACTTTTTACTGAAGCATTTGCAGCTGCCTGTAAACATGCCAAAACCTCACATTCAGAATTGGCCCAACTGTCATTTAAATCTTTTGTGACTGCAATTAGCGCTGAATTTCAGCTGCACTGAAGCAATGACAAGATGGGCTGTAAGTCAAACAGGCTGGTGGTGGTATGGTGGTGGTATGGTGGTCTGAACACGCACATTTTGGAGATAGTTTGAAAGTTTGCGTTGTACTAATATTTATTCGAGCTGGACATGAACAGGAAGCGTTTGAGGATTTAGAAGGATGGACAAGAAGGGGAGAGGGGAGAAGTGGTTTAGCAAGGAGCTGCAGCTTTCTCACAGGCTCATGTCAAATCTGTCATTACAATCCATCTTGGCTATCGTCCACCTGAGAAAAGTCAGCTGGCTTTAGTGCAGATGTTCCTTTTGCAGCAAAGACAGACTACGCATGGCATGACTACAGAGAACGGAGGATGCTGTTTTATAGCAAGAACACATGTAATAATGACAATAATGATCTTAATATGTGGTTTGCTTTTCTTCCTAATTAGATCAAACTTTTTCTCACACAAGGCTTCACCTCTGTATCTATTGTACTTCTTGAATGCAGTGTCCGCGATGTGATATTATTATCTCGGGTTAAATTAATCTAATATTCCTGAAAATCTGATGCAATACTCCAGGTGCAGTGTTTTTGTGTTGTGGTGTTGGTATCATTAACACTCAGGTAGGTTCCCAGACCTGCAGACAATGAGCTTACAAAAAGTAAACACTGGGCTATTGTTGTTAAGGTATTGGCATCGTCTTTCAGCTCCTGTTGCAACTTGAATCCAGCGTGGCATTTGTGCTACTGTTCACCTTTCTTGTTGATGATATTGAATGCATCTCGTTGACATTTGCGCTCCGCTGACAGGGTAGCCACTGATCATAATGAAGACAACACCACAGAGATTCTGCGCCACTGGCTCACCAAAGTGCAGAACCTTTACCATCACGTGGAATGGAGACCAAAAGAGGAGCCCAGGTAGGCTCGTTTATAGCTTTATGTTATTAAAAAGCGCTCTCGGGAAAAGGGGGGTGGGGGGTGAATATAATCTTGAATATATGCTTATTTTTGTTGTAGGCAATATGAGGATGAAGAAGGGCCGAAGCACTGGGCTGACCTCCGTTATGAGCATGTTATGAAGCTTAGGCAAGTAGCACTGGAGTCAGCTCGTGAGATGTGGGCTGACTACTTTATGGTAGGTCAACAAAACTGCTGTTTACAGGCACAAAAATGGACAATAATATGGAAAATGGCTTTGCTTTAATTATTGAGCCAATGCCTCTGCACTTTGTTGTTCAGCAATAGCAACAGAAGGACTTCCTGACAAGTACACAAAGACTGTTTACAGCATGACCCAGTTATATTTTAATCCGTCATTTGGTTAAATCTGATCTAGTCTTGTTCATCTGGAGCTCTGTTCAACCTCCTTTAAAATATAACCTTGTGCACATTTCTATTTGTACTCCTCAGCCCTGCCCACATTGTCTAACTTCAGTCAGCGGGGTATAATTTTGCAGCGCAGTGCATCCAGAATTGCAATAATTTCGTGCTGCAAATCTTTGGAAATGCCTTTAGCCTTCCAACTTTTCGTCACTGTTCCGTAAATGACTAGTCTCTGATGTTTTAATTGACTATCTATGTTTTAGTCCGCGGTTCTGCCTTGCTCAGCATTTCTTTTGAAGATGCTTAAAACTTCCCCGTTGATACAAACACGGTTCTTCTCCGTCTTCATCCCTGTGTAGTTGGTGGACTGTGACAACCTCCTCACCAATACTAATGTGCTGTGGCAGCTCATGAAGGAGAACAAGACCATCATTGCTCCAATGCTTGAATCTCGTGCGGCTTATTCCAACTTCTGGTGTGGAATGACCTCACAGGTAAAGCTTTAATGACTGTATGCACGCTCATGTTTACGTCTGGTGTTTCCAGCGGCTCGAAATGAATGAGCTTAAATCTTGCTTGAACTTAACTGTTCATCAAACTGACTTTTTCCAGGGTTACTATAAGCGCACACCTGCCTACCTGCCCATAAGGAAGCAGGTGCGGAAGGGCTGTTTTGCCGTCCCGATGGTTCACTCCACCTTTATGATAGACCTGAGGAAAGAAGCATCCAGGCAGCTGGCATTTCATCCACCACACCCAGAATACAGCTGGGCTTTTGACGACATCATTGTGTTTGCCTATTCTGCTCGGATGGCAGGTACTGTACACCAAAGAGGGTACGCGTTTAGCTTTAACGCCACCTTGAATCAGATAGTAGTGGAAGTTGCTTTTGCATATTTGACATTTTTTTACAAAAACAGAAATTTAGGGAGGCCATCCGCTTTTATAAAGTCTTTGTTTGGTTAAAGATCCATACCTGTTTATAGGTCCTCTGCAGGGGATATAAAGGAATAAAAAGTTAAATAAAATTCAGATTGACTAGGATTACTAGGAGACGTATAAAAACACCTAAAATTTGACGTAAATATTACACTGCAAAAAGTGATTTTCAAGAAGGGGAAATATACTTATTTTGAGGATATTAATCTTTTTTTTTCTAGTTTTAAATGGTGATAGAAAAAATATGTTGTTTTTAGAACATGTACTGTATGTTCCCTTGTCTAGATCAGAATTTGCAGTTTATTTTGAGTACAAATGATCTAGAAATGAGCTCTAAAAATGTACAACCAATGTTTTGCCGCATACGCAATCAATGTTTTCTCCTTATTTTAACCAATAATCCTTCTTAATATCATTAAATTTATTGTAACGTATAAAGGAAACAACCAAGAATGCCACGCTGTCCTTTGTACAGATGTTCAGATGTTCATATGCAATAGAGAGACGTATGGTTACTTCCCTGTGCCGCTACGATCCCACAACACTCTGCAAGACGAAGCCGACAGCTTCCTACACTCCCTGCTGGAAGTAAACGGTGAGTAGTTTGTATCAGACTGAATACTTTACTGTGACCTCGACCTCCATTTGTTTTACTGGCTTCAAGTCTGTCTTCTCTTTCCTACTGCTGTATCTTATGATGACTCTCAGCATGATCATTCTGCAAATACATTCAGACCATTTCTGCATCCATCTTCCCTCTCACTGTGTAGTGCGAAACCCCCATGTGACGCCTTCCAAATACATACGTGTCCCTAGAAAACGACCCAACAAACTGGGCTTCGACGAGGTGAGTAATGAAGGGGTGTGAAGATGGAAACTGCAAAAATGGCCCCACTTTCCACTTCTTTGCTTAATGCCGCCACCGGCCTTTAGAGATGGGATATTACTGTTGAGTGTTTTCGTTGTTGGCCCTCGTCCAGGTGTTCATGATAAACTTGCAGAGGCGGACTGACCGCAGGGAACGGATGCTGAGGGCGTTGTACGAGCAGGAAATAGCCTGTAAGGTCATTGCAGCTGTAGATGGAAAGTAAGTTTGTTTGTTTAATCAAATTGTTTGTTGATGTTGCAGTGCCCTTTGTTACTGGACTTGTTCTGTGGGTAGATATTACATGTGTTCATCTGTTATACTATTTCAGAGCAATGAATGTCAGTGAAATTCATGATATGGGCATCCACATGTTGCCTGGATACAGCGACCCGTATCACGGTCGCCCACTGACAAAAGGAGAGCTCGGATGCTTCCTCTCTCACCATAAAATCTGGAAAGAGGTGAACCACAGTAGCCAGTTGTGACGTATTCTTGTGATCGGTGAGCCCCATGAACTGAACTGTTTGTGGTCGTAGATTGTGGAGCGGCGCCTTCGCACCTCGTTGGTCATCGAGGACGACCTGCGGTTCGAGGTCTTCTTCAAACGGCGGCTGATGAACTTAATGCGGGAAGTGGAGGAGGAAGGACTGGACTGGGACCTCATGTGAGTCCGTCACAAAGAGGGCATTATTTTTTGCCTCGGTTCTGCCACGTCTGCTAAAACTTCTTCTTATTTCGTCCTTCAGTTATATAGGTCGAAAGAGGATGCAAGTGGATCACCCAGAGAAAGCAGTGCCTAATATACACAACCTGGTGGAAGCAGACTATTCCTATTGGACACTGGGGTATATGATGTCATTGCAAGGTGCTGAGAAGCTTTTAAATGCAGAACCACTGAAGAGGGTTTTACCAGTGGATGAGTTTCTTCCGATCATGTACGATAAACACCCTGTGTAAGTATTTTAATTAACCCTACGTTAGTCACCTGGGGTGTTTCGACACCCCAACTTTTTTAAATTGCTCATAATTTCCAAATTAATAATGTTTTCTTTCCGTCTTTCCAGGTATTTTCTTGATTTATTAGGTATATAACATACCAGTTACAATACAGTTGTATTTCAATTTTTCTCCAAGTTACATTCAA
>JAPQRQ010000027.1:27628746-27653467 GCA_037367365.1 Apogon talboti
TACATCGTTACCAGGCTTCTGCAGAGCTTGGTGATGAGCTGATCATTAATTGAACCAGGTGTGCTGGAAGAGGGAAATGTATAAAACATGCAGGACACCGGCTCTCGAGGACCGGAGTTGCCTACCCCTGGTATAGACACATCGCACATGCTCCTGCTCTCCTACTCCTGAATGTTGTTTGCTTCTCTTGACTTTGCCTTCTCTTCTGCAGGTCTGATTATATGGAACAGTTCGAAACCAGGAACCTGAAGGCGTTTTCGGCAGAGCCTCTCCTAGTCTATCCATCCCACTATACAGGTGAACCAGGCTACATTAGTGACACTGAGACCTCCACTGTATGGGACAATGACAAGGTCCGGACAGACTGGGACAGAGCGCGCTCGGGAAAGACTCGAGAACAGGCTGAGATCAGCACCGAGGCTCAAAACTCAGACGTGCTCCAGTCTCCTTTGGACAGTACGGCACGAGATGAGCTATGAGAGGAGCAATTCACTGATGCTTCTTCTTTTTTTTCTTTTTTGCATCACAACAGGGATGCGACATCAGACTGTGTGTGGGGGATTTAATTCATCCAGATGTGACAAGTTAAGAAGGGATGGGGTGTGTCTGCTGTTTCCTGTTATTTTGCCCGTTTTTAGTTCTTTCTTTAATAAGGCACTAGACTTGCCATTTGGAATGGCATTTGCAGTACCCGACTTCTGTCTGTCATACAGAAATTAACTTTTGCCAGTAAAGAATGTAATTAGGCGGTTACATTTCAGTCATCAGACAGCTGAGACGTCTTGATTCAACGTGACTTTGAAATGCTTTTCTTAAATCCACAAATTATGTAATGCAGGCATTCCTGTTTTAAATCAACTCACTAGTCGTTCTAAATGGAGTGGTTTTTCCCTCTTTGATTTTCTTTTTTCCCCTCTCTTTAAACTTCAAAATGCGTGTCCTCTCCTGTACATGTTTGCAGAGCTTCACCAAAGCAAAAACAACACGCACTTACAGCCAACAGCTTATGTGAACACAGGATCCATAACTTACACTTACACCATAAAGGCTAAACCACAGCTATACAGTCTATAGAATACAGTCTAATGCAGCCAACCAGCTGTTGACATGATTATATGTGCAACTAACCACTGAACACGCCTTAAACTCAGTGGTTTGGGAGGAACATGTTCATAAATGCTCTTTAACGTTCCCTCAAAAATAACCCACATGACCAAATCTAAACGTGCCACCTCTTGATTGTTCTCAACACAGTTAAATCTAATTTTCGGGTGTGCATTGTAAACTTTATCACAAATCATCACTGCCTTTTGATTTTTTTTTTTGGAGACTAATTTATTCTGTTTAGGTTTTTCTTTTTCCTATTGCTACACTAGATCGCCCATGAAGTTGATTTGTGTACGAACTGTTCTCGCACAAAAATGCTATGCAAAGAACAAGACAATAATAAAAAGTTTTATTTTTAAAAAGTTATCTTTGTATGTTGTGTGAGAGAAACGCATCTTATGTTTATTTGTGCCAATTTTGTGCAAACAGATGAACCACTTCACTAGCCAATCATATTTGCACTTTACAATAAAAACTACCAATGTAATGTTATTTATATTATGTCGAGTGTGAGCTGCAGCAGATCTCCCAAAATAATACACAACTAACCTATCACTTTCCAGCACGCCCTGTACACCTAGAAAATGTGTTAACACTGAGACGGTTTGCAGGTGTTTTATCTTTTTGATCCTCAAGGTGTCATCATTTCACTGACATTCAGCATCTACTGTAAAGCAAGACCTAAACTGTTAAATACAACTAATGAAAGGATGCTTAGTGTGTGTTTCATCATGTACACACTCTTACATTCATTGCAGAGATAAATCCAAGTACCTGAGTGCGACCTCATTGGTTTATTAAATGAATAACTTTGATTTTTCACTCAAATATTTATTATGATGTAGCTCATGGGAGTAAAGTGTCATTTTGCATCAATAAGTGCCAGTATCAGTGTTGTCTGTCGCAGTTTTGTCGCCAAATGTCTTATTGACAGCATGCAACTGAGGTCAAGAACCTCTTTTCACTAAGACGAGGTGGTTCAAACACATGGCTCATTCTCACTATGCATGGTGTGATAGCGTAGGTGGGGCCTATACTGACAGCAAGATGCACTTCCTCTTCCCATATTGGTGAAAACACTAGTCAACCTTCATCTTGACAGAGGAAGACCACTTTGAGAGCACACACACAGCAACGCAACACTATTAATTTACTGGAACAGTGTCAGAGTACACACTGAAGCGTAGATAATCTGTCAGCACAAATATACTGGTGTCTAATGTGTGGTGTAGTGTGGCCCCCACAGGAGAGATAATGTGCGAGTGGGGTCTGTAGGGTCTTTATGTCATACCAATACTGTAGAAATGGAGGAAGATCAAGTTCCAAACAAGGACACCCCTCAAGACGCAGGTGAGCGCAAGAAAGAATTGAAATTTTTTAGGATAAATTTGAGGAAGTGTTGTGTTTCATTTCCTTTTAAATCGCATTAAACCAGTTAAGTTTATGTGTTAATTAAAGCTTTGTGATCCTTGGTTTTTAAGTCATTTTGCTATGTGTTTTTTTTTTTTAATTACTATAATTGTTTGTGCTGTGTGGAAATGTGGTGACACAGCTGTAGCCCCATTCTGACGCAAGAATTGTGGCTAAATGCATGTATCATTGAACCTGTTTTGTTATATACTTAAAGTTGGCCTGAATTTTCTGTACCGATGTGTCTGTCATGGTTTTTTGTGGTGCTTTGCTGCATCTTCCAGAGACAAAGCATGATTGGTGAACTTCCTGAAGCCCCCCTCCCTTATGACACACTTTTGTTCTGTCTTTTTGTGTAACTTCTGTGTTTTTGATATTAGAGAGCGCTTATGTTGCATTTCTGGAAAAAAACAAAACAAAACACAGAACAGAATATAACATTAAGACCTCACATTTAACCAGAAAATTGTACAAGATGCCCATATACTGCTGTGTTTCTTAAGTTACTGTTGTAAAAGTATTACATTACAAAATCATTTAATTTCTCCGGTTGACTAGATTATGACCGTAAGATTTCATGTTTTATCATTGGAAACATTTTATCTGCAGTTCTTATTCTTATAGCGAAACACTACTGGTGTGAAAAACAAGGACTTTGTGCTGATTATGGGACGTGACACAAATTGCAAGCAGGATGTGGTTGACCAAAATGGAGAGAGAGAGAGAGAGAGAGAGAGAGAGAGAGAGAGAGAGAGAGAGAGAGCAGGTTGCTTCTGTCACATTTGTTGCATCTGTTGTAAAGCAGCCATTTTTAACCTGAGGTGACACCAAAGTTAAACAGTAGGTGTACAAAAGGTCAACTTTTGTATTATGTACATTTTTATCTAACATGTTACTCTTTTGCAAATCCCTTCTGTAAAGCAAATGCAGTGCGGAGGGAAAATTAGCTTTATTTGTGCTGCACTTGACCAATAACGGGTCTCATTCATTATCAAAAACAAGATATTGTTTTTCTTCTATGTTGCATTAACACTAAGACTCAGAAAACATGTTTTTACTCAGATGAACTTTAAAGATGGAACATAAATAAACATATTTCTATTTATAGAAAAGGAAGAGGTTGTCTTGCTGTGATAGTGTCACTTGTGTCTGTGTGGGTTGTGGCGATCACACATCATAATTTTATAGCTGTGAAGGTGTTCTGTAAGCTGTAAGCGCTGTTACTTAATTATCCCTCTATCATTTCAGATGTGAAGAAAGTGCAACGAAAGTCTGAAACGAAGCGGTACAGTGAGATCTTCAGGGAGTTTGACAATTTGGAGTTATCTTTAATCTGTTCGTAAGTATTAAATATTAGGTAACTGTAAAACCGCGGGTTTCTCTTGTCTCCTGTAAAGCTCAGGTCTTTATATGGTCTTGGAAAAGTAGTGGTAGTTAGAGAGAGTTAGTAAGGGTTCATTCAGTGATGGTTCTCCATGAGCACCCAAGTGGATCATAGGAAACCACACAGGATGAAGCTTTGAGGTAGAATGTTCAACTGGGGCCAAAATGAAAAAACTTGAATTCAATCAGCCAACACTGGTTGAATGATAACTTATAAAACCACTTCAACAGTGTACACTCTGCATTTATTTACAGCTGTAATCACTGCATTGATGCAAAGTAGTTGTGCAGCTAAAATGTTCACAGTAAATAACTACTGGACTTTATGTAGCTTTAAGAATTTATGTGACACACAAGTGAAAAACACCTGTAGTATGTGCTGTGACTTCTTATATAGTGTGTTTGTCGACAAAGCCTTCTGTATTGTTTTTGACTATATTTTTTTGTTCAGTCCAGGGGAGGATCTGCTGACGGATAATGACTCACAATCTGCAGGAAGTGCAGAGCTCCCGGAACAAAATGATGAATCTGTAAGGGATCAATGCCTAGTTATTGAAATGAATTAAAGCAAAATGTGTGATATTTAAGCAAATAACTACATTATTCTTGTTCTTATTCTTATTCTTATTATTATTATTACTAATGCTACTACTACTATCATGATTATTACTATTATTACTATTATTATTATTATTATTATTATTATTATTATTATTATTATTATTATTATTACTGCTGTTATCTTTAAAATAAGAGTCTTTCTTTTCTTCCAACAGTGTGAAGAGTCATTATGTCCACAGATTCGCACTGATGCCAGCGAAGCAGATGGAAACATGTCAGGTATGAACAGTGTGATGTTTAGGTTCGTGTAATTGAATCCTGTATTCTTGTGTGCTCACCTGTATGCATTGTTGTATTTCCATTTGAGATAAAACTGTAAGGCACAGAACACACACACATTCATATGCACCGCTCTGTGCTTTACCAGCAGTCAGTGATTTAAAGACTTAAAGTCACTCCTTTAACAATCAGTTCCTTGAATGTCTGTGACGTTCAGTGAACTGTCGTCTTTCGGTCTCTGTTTTATTTTATAATTAGTTGTCATTTGTAATTGCCCTGCTGTAACGAGATTAGGATAAGAGGGCAGGATTAAAGTTGGAGACAGCTGCTCTCAGTTTTTACCTCAGACACGAGGGGAAAGAGAAAGAGCAGATATGAGTGTTACCCAGACTGTAAGGCTGTGAATACAGAGGACACACACACACAGAGGAGAAAAACATATGACCTGACTTTGAAACTTAGACTTAATCACAGTCCAAACAGGTAATGACTGCCAATTACTTTAACCTCAAATGACAGGTTAGAGTACACGGTCAGAGATTAGGAATTACAGAGACACATAAGGTTGTTTAATGAACGGAGAAGGAATAAAAGGGAAAAAGAGACTCCAGTGATATGTGTAATTGAGTCCATTCAATTGAAAATCAGGTAAACAAACAACACATCCTCTTTGGCAAAGTGGTTTCATGTGTTTCTGTTGGTTGGGATTCAATAGCAATTAGCCTATTAACCCCCACCCAACAAACCTCACGCTGTCACACACCAGGAGGTAAACCTCACTCAGTGCACTCTAAAGCCTGTCACCGTGCAATCTGGACCAGCCTAGGATAATCCCCAATGGCAGTTCCTGAAGCCATGGCTGCGGGGCGGCACAGAGGCTGCTACGACGCTGATTTCTAAGGCAAATTATAGAGCGAAAAGGCCAGGAGAGGTCATGACCACAGTGTTGTCATTCTATTCAAGTGTTTGTTCTTTTTCTTTTGGATTTTGCTTATGCGTGGAGAAAATCACCTTGGCTGGATTTGCTCTACCACTCCAGCTGGACTTGGCTTTCATGTAAAGGAGCTGAGAAGAATAACATGCATGTCTGTCAGTATTTTCAGAAGGAAGTCTTTACAGTCAATGGCACCATGAGCTTATTCAGCTAAACATAGCTGGATACTTGGAACCGCACAGCTAACTGTTTAGAAGAAGTTCTTGAGAAGTGCTCTTGTTCTAGTACTTTTTGGCATTTTTGAAGAGAATTAAACTGGAAGATTAGTTTGTCCTGGAAATGGAGTACACAGAGAAAGAGGAAAAGAGAAAGTCGTGCGGTAAACATTTGTGAAACCGTGTGATTGTTACGCATACATCATCCACCCTTTGCAGAGGAAGAACTGCAGTCATTGTCATAGCAACACCCTGCCTGTTTGACCACAGTGGAGCTGCAACATGGTTGTGTCTGCTCACTGGATACTGCTGCTGAGCCGAGCTGGGGACTGACAGCAAAGCTAGAAGTGAACAGGTGTAAGAGGGCGTGGCCAGGCAGAGAGAGGAAGAGGGAGAGGAGGGAAGTTATTGAACTAAAGCTGTTTGTCTTTGGGCCATAGAAAACCTACTCTTTCTGTTCAGGCTTGGGATTGAATAAAGAACTTTTTGACGACAAATTAATGTATTTTCCAGAGGATCAAAGCCAGTACTGTACATCCATTTTGTTTAGATGTTTGGAATAAGTTCAGTGTGCTGAGACTTACTGGAAACCGCTTATTGGATTCGTCATTCTGAGGATCAGCTATGACTTGCCGTATGAAGACATTGTTTCCTGTGTTGGGTTTGTGTATACTTTTTTTACATGACATTTGACTTCTGATCATCCGTTTGTATGTGATAAAGGCCTATAAAGTGGGTGAATTCCTGTCTTTTTCGAGCCAGAGTAAATCTTTTTCATTAGAACTAGAGGCTGTTTGAGTTCTCCAGAAGAGACAGTCTGTGGAGTACATCCCAGCGGATACAGTGTGATCCTTGGCTAGACTGTATTCCCAGTGCTCAGAGCTGACAGTGATGCTGATGTACTCCCTCTCAGCCCAGGAAGCGGACCTGGCCCTCTGTCGCTGTGAGGATGGAGTGGAGATGGCGCTTCAGTATGCCAAGATGTGGTGCCGCTATGCAAAAGACCTTCTGGCCTGGATGGAGAAAAGGATAAGCTTGGGTAAGTGCATATGAGGCCGAAATAGACAACAGCAGCTTATTATGCAAACTATTGCCATATCTGTGAAGCCAGCAGTTTGAATGCAAAGGATTCACAAAAGCAGAATTAAATGCCGTGTGTACAGTGTGTAAATATATCCGTCCGTCCTTTTCTTTTCAAAATGGTTTTATGTAGATTTAGAGAAGATAATCACCGGTTCCGACCAGTGCTACAAGGCTGTTAAAGGGTTGATTCAAAGTTGCCATGACTGTATTATTTCACTCAGTGTGGGCATCTGTGAGCTACACACTGCTCACACAGAGAAAGGATTAGAGGGCAGATTAGCAGGCTAGGACGGGGTAAGAGAGGAGATGGGCGCCTTTTGGAGTACATAGACAGTGATTATTCTGGTATCAGCCTGCACAGGTGCCCAGTGCGCAGACTGGGATGCCAAGCATTCAAGTCTGTTGGCAGCCCTCAAAATAGAGATCGCTAGGAGGGACTTCCATCTCATCTGTGTAGGAGTTGTATTATGTGGTCATATCAGCTGTGCACTAATGCCAGTTTGAGACCAACAATGCAAAAAGAGCAATCACATTACACATTAACCCATAAAGACGTAGTGCTACTTTTGTGGCAATTACCAGAATTAATATTTCTCTCTATTTAACGTTTCTGAAGTGTTTTATCACCAAACATTATGATATTATCCTTTACATTTTGCATTTTTAAAATGAAAATCAGTTATTTTCCTGTATTTAATTTACTGATCATGTAGATGTTCATAAAAGCTCAGATTAAAGTTGAGGGTTATTAAGTCAGAAATAGAGAAAACGACCTTATCAGCAAATATATCATTAACTGAACATAAAACAAGTGTCTCCATCAACTGTCATTTATTAAACTCCATGGGTTTTACTGGTGAATCAATGTTGTAGAAGATGACGGTGTTTCCAGGTTCACTACGGAGCCTCTGAACGTCCAAATGGGTCATATCTGATGGCATTTTACACCAATTATTTACACGTATTGATAGGATTAGTGGATCAGAAGTTCTTAAATGTTTTAGATCGGTAGATGATTTTGGTTGCCAGTGGCTGTTTGGGTGTTTGTGGGTTAATTTGGCATATTTCATGTGTGAAAATATTATGGTGTCAAAGCAGATGTATGAGTTATCCAGACTGGAAATGAGGCTTGGTGGCATCAACCAGCTCATCCAGAATGGAGCATCACAGTGAGCTTGTACAATGGGCCTGCGTGAAAATAGGGCGATCTGCAGTATGCAATAACATTGTCAAAGATGACAATATCACATGTGATAAATAAACAAACCAACCTTATATTAACCATCAAATTTAGGGTAGCAGACAGAAAGTTGAGGCTTCATCTGATTGAAATTGAACCAAAATTGAACTGAAATTATCTCAAATGATCAAATACAAGTAAATATAAAAATACATGTTTAGCCTTTTTGTCCATGTCATCTTTTTATTCTTTACCAAGCATTTCCATTTTCCTTCTACTAACTCTACAAAAGTCTTAAAATCCCCCTCTCTCCAAAAATTTTTGTTATTCATTTCTTTTCTAATGCAATGTGTTGAGAATGCATGTTCATATTGCAGCAGAAATGGGATTAAACGTGAACCAAGCAGCCGTATTGAATACTATACTCTAATTAATAATCAGTAATAGTATTTGCTGTCTGTTCATTTTCCATGATGGTCCACCTGCCTCGTCTTGAAAACTAATTAGATTTTTTTTAATGACAGAACAAGAATTTGCAAAAAATGTCATAAAGGCAGCTGAAGGAGCAAAAGCCAACGTGGCACAGCAGGTATGACCTTGTTTATTTCATGTACCAAAAAACAACAGACGTTTGATACAAACCCCCGTGCATGTTAATATAACAGTTTCCTACAGTAGCGTTGTGTGTTACATTTGAACTCTCACAGATATATTAACAACAGATGCATTGGTCTTTGCAGGACATGATGCCTCTGCAGTACATCTACACCATGGCCCTAGAGCAAGACATCAAGAACAGTGTGACCTCCAGGAAAACTTCAGAAACGCTACAAAATCGCTGTTACCAAGTACATACACACATGCACAAATCTCACACACGTTTTAAATCTGATCTGTGTATTGTAGCTTTTTGTTTAATGTAGTATTACTGTCCCACAGGCTTTGGCTGCCAAGAGAAATGAGATTGACAAGTGGCGCCGAGAGTTTAAGGAGCAGTGGGCAAGAGAACAAAGAAGGATGGTAAAGGAATTACAAACCTTGTTTATAACTGAAGTTGAGTTCAGTTTATTGCACTGTCCAAACCACTCAGTTCAGAAGTAAGATGATTCAGAACTAAGTCTTGATTTTTTTTTTCTTCCCACCTTTTTGTCTTTCTTGCATGAACAGAATGATGCTGTAACAGGTCTTAAAAAGGCTCGGCAGCAGTATTACCAGCGCTGCGACGAGCTAGAAAAAGTTAAAGCTATCACTGCTAAAGCTGTAGATGACACAGCAGGCATCAAGACACTGGATAAGAGGAGGAAATCCAAGGATGAAGCTCAGACTAAGGTGAATGTCCCTGTAATATACTACAATATGCAGATACGCAGCAACTATGATAATACGACAATATAAAACCTGTGCCTATAGAAGCCTTTACATCATTTCATATTGTGCAGTGTCATTTATAGTGTACTGCAAATCATGCTCTTAATGGCAATAGATGCTAAAATTTGGGTACTTCCTGTTACCATGGATGCAGGCAGGAAAACTGCATGAAGGCAGCACAAAAAATAAAGTGGATAATAAACATAACACAGAACAGGGTCATTCTGAATTGACATTATGTGTATTGAAGATTAAAATAAATGAAGGAAAATAATCAAACTCAACAAAGTAATTTCTTAATTCCATTGTGATGTAAAATGTTACCGTAATATAAAAGTCTATGTAAAAGGATGGATGATTCTAACACCAACATGACTCTAAACAGCCTTTTTATTTCTTTATTTATTTGTTTTCTTATTGATTTATTTTGTTTTTAATGAACCATAGCCTATAATATATTGTCCTGTGGTACCTTTGAGCAATATCTAATGATCAAAACAGCAAAATAAATCAAATACAGCCCCTTTTAATATTATTAATATAGTCAATGTGTTGTCATATTAACAAAAACGTACCTAGGTTTGTATTTGTTTATCAGTCTGGTGGTCTTCTCTGAATCTCTTCCAGGTGACAGAGGCAGAGCTTCTGTACAGACAGTGTGTATATGATGCCAAGATCCATCAGGATGAGTTAGTGAAGGTCAAAGAGAGAATTATTTCTCACATTCGCAAGCTCATCTGTCAGGGGGACACTGTGCTCAAGGAGGTTGGTATTAAATTGAGGTTTCCTGCAAAATACATGTGGGCAGGATGTCAGTGCAGCTGCCTGTAAGCACCATGTGTGGAAGCAATGATATCAACAGTCTGGATATTTATACCTGCTAAATGAACACATTATAATGATGTCTTCTCTTCTCCCGTCATATCTCTTCTCTGCATCAGACCACAGTCAACATGTTTTACTTCCAGCGGCAGCAGACGGAGCCCGTCCCCCTCGGCTATCACAACCTGGAGCTGACATGTCGGTCCCTGGAGCCTGGGGAGCCCTATCTGCTCTACATCCTCAGCAAACGTCGCCAAGAGCAGCCTCTCCAAACCTTTGTTTTCCAGGAGTATGTCTGTCAAGCCAAAGGGTATGACAAAAGGAGATCATTAAGGCAATTTTTGGTCAGAATTAGCCTTGGAAAATCTGCATTAATCAATACTAAGACTATGTAGTAAAGATGGATTAACAATCTTTTTCTTCCTCTTAACCCATATTAATTAACTACAGTTTAAATCCTTTTACATCTTAAAGGAACAAACGAAAAACCAGCAACACTGTCAGCAACATGCAGGACTCTGTACCCCTGACAGATGAGAGCCCGTGTAGACGTCCCACTGACAGCAGTAAGTACTTTTCATGAATTCAACATTATTATTGTACTACCGTCTTTCAGTCACGTGAGTTTTTGTAATGTGTTTTGGTGTACCTCAGAGAAAACAGGATATAGTGACAATGAAAGCATAGGAGGCAGCTTGGAATCTCTGTCGAGTCCTGGTAAGCAAACTTTATTTTGATATTTTAGCTTTTTTTAACCCATAAAGACCCAGTGCTACTTTTGTGGTACTTCCCAAATGATTTTTTTTCTCTATGTTTACCATTTCTTAAGTGATTTGTCACCATTTATTATGAAATAATCCTCTGTATTTTGCATTTTTCCAGTGAAAATCACATATTTTCCAATATTTAATGTACTGATGATGTAGATGTTCATAAAAGCTCAGATTAAATTTGAGGGTTATTACAGCAAAAAAGGAGAAAGCTAAAGAAAAAGTGACCTTTTCAGTAAAATATATCATTTACTCAACATAAAACAACTGTCTACGACCGCTGTTATTTAGCCAACTCCATGCGTTTTACTGGTGAATCGATGTTGTAGAAGATAACGGCGTTTCCACGGTGACTACGGAGCCTCTGAACGTCCAAATGGGTCATATGTGATGACCATGAAAATATCAGAAACTGTATTTTACACCAAGTATTTACATGTATTAATAGGACTAATGGATTAATATGTATTACACATTTTAAATCAGTAGATGGTTTAGGTCGCTGGTGGATGTTTGGGTCTTTATGGGTTAATTTGAATCACACGGATGCACTGCTGGTTCTAACCTTTTTACTTTCTCTGTTACACTTCTGTTCCATGGGATTGTTTAACTGAAGCTCACACTAACAGGAGGCTGCCCAAAAGTTCCTCCACTTTGACAGTGTCTTCAGATGATCTGGATGACCGGGACATGGCATCAGAATCAGGTTGGTCCTTCCTGTTTATGCCTACAAGGACTCCCATCTCTTCCATCAGCTGCCCCCTGTGACCATCAGGCTTTTATCTATCCTCTCTGTCTCTCCATTAGAATACATTGATGGCCAGCCATGCAAACCACGCACCCTTTCACGGGCTGCACTCTTACACCGACTCAGGAAGATGAAGAGCAAGATGGTCCGATGCAAGCAGTGTGACAATTACATTGTTGTTAACGGGGTTGAGTGTGAGGAGGTATGACGCCATATCAGAGAGATAAACATAAAAAGAGTATGAATGATGCTGAGTTAGACTGTCCACATCCTCTGCCCTGTTTCTATCTCCTCTTCAGTGTGGCCTGGCATTGCACCGTAAATGTATGGAAGTGTGTCAGCTAGAGTGTGAACACGGGAGGGGCACCGTGTTTGGAGTGGACCTGTCTGTGATGCCACGTGATAGGCTGGATGACGTGCCCTTTGTGGTGCTGCTCTGTACATCTGAGATTGAGAGTCGCGCTCTCTCAGTCCAGGTACCACCTACCATCTCTGTGACCAAATCTTAAACCGCTGTCAAGCATTAGCGGCCATCTAACAGCTGTTTTCTGCATGGGTTTCTCTTTGAGGGGGTGTATCGAGTCAGCGGGTCCAAACCTCGTATTCAGAAGCTCTGCCAGGCCTTTGAGATGCAAAAAGAGCAGGTGGACCTCTCTGACCTCTCACCACATGACATCACATCTATCCTTAAGCATTTCTTTAAAGAGGTATGTGTCTTTGCTGAATTTATATCAAACAAGGAGTTATAGAATGAGGACCAATTAATTAATAACCAGATTGCTAGCATGTATTTTTATAGTATATTGGCTCTTTATTGGTAATTTTTTACTACACTTGTCATCATTAACTAATAATTGTCCTTCATTAATATCCTATTTATGGCAAAATGATTGTAAGGGAATAGTTTTTAACTATTAGTGAATTAGTTCTGAGAAAGGAACATATTATTTAGTTACAATAACATAACTGAGATTTTTTTTGACACTCTTAACACTTCTACTGTTGAGTTTTATTACATATAGAACATATTTATTAATTGAATGAAAAAAACACTACTCTTGCAGTACTGTTGTAAAACCCATACTGAGCAAAGCATATTAAGATCATGTTTCATGCACAATTACTTCCTTACTGACAATAAATAAGCAATAACAAGGAAGTTATTGAGAAAAAATGTGACGTTAAGAAGTTGCTCTAGGATATGGTTCTGTAGAATAATGCATTGGAATGTGCTTTTTTAACTAAAAACAGCCAATATTCTACTAAAATTGATGTTTATATGTAACTATTGATGTTAATATGAGGAATTATGGGAGTTTTTTATTTTATTTTGCAGCAGTTTGATCTCTATGTGTTTCTCTGTCCCAGCTTCCTGAACCCTTACTAACATTCGACCTGTACAATGATTTCATCGCCGTGGGAAAAACTATCCAACACCTGAGTGAAAGGGAGTCATTACCAGACACTAATGAGGTTATGGACATTGTTCATAACCTGCAAAAGCTTCTTCAGAAACTCCCTCCATATTCCTACAGTACTTTGCAGCACATGATGTGTCATTTGCTAAAGTGAGTGTACGGCCTAGTTACAGACCTCTTACCCAACCCTCACTGTAGATTTACTTTATTATCTGAAATAGTTCGGACTTCCCCTTTGCTTTGACATCACACCCTATTGGCTGTTCTTTGACTCTGCCTGCTCTATGTCTTCACAGAGTTTCAGAGAACTGCGAGAACAAGATGTCCCCCAGCAATTTGGGTATTGTGTTTGGGCCAACACTATTGCGCCCTCTAGTGTCTACAGACATGTCAATGCTCGCGCTGTTGGAGACCAGCTACCAGGCCGTACTCATTGAGTTCCTCATCACACACAATGACAAGATTTTTGGCCTTCAGGGAAGACCCAGTACGCCTCCTCCTCCAGTCCCCACTGCACCCCTTCCAGATACCCCTCCCAGAGCGTCCTGTACCGTGGGGGAAGAATTTTACCCCTGCCCAGAGCTTGAAGCCCCATCAAGAGACCGCCCACACTCACTAGAGGTAAGAATAATATAGATGCTCAAATTCTGCAGGACCTTATAATACTCACACTAACCACTATCAAGTGTTAGTTAGTTTATTTTTTTAACAACTCACCATTTGACTGCTATTCCAGATCAAAAGGATCAGTAGTAGTTACTGTACTGGACATCCACAGAGAGTAGTGTTTGTTTTTGCCTGAGCTACATTGCCTGATTAATTCACATGCTGTTTTAAGAGTCTTAGAGCCTGGAACTTTCCAATCACGTTTACTCTGTCAAGATTAACACACTGCACAGCTGCTCCTTTTCTGCTGTTCTCTCTACTGCTTGGACTATGATTTTCTCCCCTTTTCTTCTCTCAACTTTCATCAGGTGAACATTTCGCTGTATTTGCTTAAAATCTAGAGCGAGATTAATCCACCGAATGTACACTGAGCTGCTAAAAACAACACTAAAAAAAAAAGCGTTACTTCATCAGACTGTGCAAAAAAACTTGGACCAGAAGACACACCTACGCACTGCGGCGCTGCTGTATCACAGATTTACATATGGTCTTAAATATTGACACAAGAAACATATACCATTTCAACAGAATCGAACAATCAAGAGAGATTCAAGCGAGGGTTATATATCTGACAAGTCTTCATCCAATGAGGCAGTGGACCAACTCAGCCCTGAAGTCAGTGACAGAGCAGGTAGGAGGGGCTTAGCAATAGAGAGACTCCTGACTAGAATAGGTGGTAAAACTGGCATAGACTAGATTCTTCTTATTGTAATGTTACAAATGTGCTTAATAATGTTGGAGACCATGTAGATATTCCTCATAGAGCTTCTAAGTTCTTTATTTCTCAGATGGTTTGTTCAGAGTGCACGAAGGGTCTAATGTAGTTCCCTTTTCTGTACATTTTCTTTAGTTATTTTTAGAAGTAAAACTTCCTTCCATTTTTCAGTAACACTGTCTAGTGGTGTTGAGTTAAACTTAGTTAACTTAGCTCTTGTTTAACTCAAAAATAAGATAACTGATTTCTTTGTAATGGTGGTATTGAGTGTTGCTACACGTGTTATGTTTTCAATCTTCTTTTGATCAATATTTCCAAAATATTTGTCGCTGCCCTGTAAATCTGACATTTCATTTCTTCTTTTACTTCTCCCTTCTTTACTCCTGCTGTGTTTCTGAGCTGCTCCTGCTCTGTCGTTACAACAGCATGCAGCTTTAAGACGTATAATCACGACGAAACACATGAAGATATCCACAATTGTATTACAAAGACTAACACTGAATCGTTTTCAGATCAATGCAGGGTGTGAAGTTTGCAGTGTAGACCTTCTAGAGTGACTTTGTTTGAACAAACCTTAGATTCAGGCAAGGTATTAAGGACTGCATTCAGGTTTAGGTTCTGTATTGTCTTAATCCACTTGAAAAAAGTATGCAGGGAATGCCAAGCTCATAATAATCATTAACCTGTGATTGTGCTACTTTTCACATGCTTGTCTCTCCCTCCTCTGACATAGTCCTGGCTATGAGAGGTGCATCAAACGACCCTCAGGGTGAGCCAGACTCTGGGGATCCTGAATGTGTGTTGGGGACACAGCAGCCACACTATCGTTTCCACAGACAGCCTGTGAAGTACCACCGGCATCACAACCCAGGAGCCCGACTCCCCAGCGCAGGTCGTGCATGCAAACAGCCTTCATCCACCACCAGGAGCCGTCCAGGAAGCGCAGACAGCAGCCGAAGCTCCTCTCCAGAACCGGGAGCACGGACACTCTCCCAGAACTTTAATACACCATGTGAGAACACCTGCTTTCCACACCAGGGCAATATTGCCGCAGGAAATAAAGTGGAAGTCCCGCTAAGCCCCCGGGATGTTGTGCAGTACATGCTGGGACTGGACTCGATGAAAACTCAGGGACCATCACAGGAGACAGCGTCTGGGTGTGAAACCGATCTGATCATAAGGCAGTCCAATAACAGACAGGGCCGGGTTCTGTGTCATCCACCAAAGTCACTTCCTGTTGAGCACGCCCTGACCTCCCCAGCCCAGAAGATACTGTCTGGCCTGAAGCTGAGACGCAGTCACTCAGGGAAAGACGAGCAGCTGTTTGTGTGAGGAAAGACAGAAACGTCCCCACAGTTCACCGGAGTAGATTGGCTCCCATTCAAAGAAGAAAAACCAAACATTATTGATAATGTATGTAGACCACTACTACTATTTTTTTCATTCATGCATAAAAGACCTTTATTTCATATGAAAAAAAAATGTCTTAGCTGTTGTGCAAAATGTAAATGTATTAAAAAATAGCCACACTTATAATCAAGTTAATCTTTGACGAAACACAGTTGAAAAGTTCAAGCCTTGTGCTTATGGGGATGTCGCAGCCTTAATAGCCCAGCGCTAATCCTCTTTAAGACTTTGATCTGTTGTCCATCCAGCTGTCTCATACCCAGAGAAGACAAAGACAGGTTCATGTATACCTGTTCAATATCTGTGTAATATTTGAGATAAACAAGTAGGTGGACAGAGATGCAACATGGCATAAAAGGAACATGTTTTTACTGTTTTTGTCTAAAATGAACTGTAATTAAATGCCATCAGGTGTTGTATTTTAATAATGAATGTTGTTTTCTATTTTTTTGTGTATTCTAAAAAGTTTTATAGGCTCCCTTTGTACGTTTTCTAGAACATACATAAGAATCATCAACCTTTGGTGGCACTTTTTTTTTTTTTACTTTTCCTGCAATGTTGTTATTTGGACACAAGAGGGCGGTCTTCTCTCTTTCTGAGGACGAAAACGCTAGACACAATAGTAATGGAGCAATAAAGCATTTATTATCAATTACAAGCGATGGGATTTAAAATGTCACTTTTCCTGCTTCTTCATCAGGTTTTTCATCATTCCATCTGGTTTTTATTATTATCATTATTATCATTATTATTATTATTATTATTATTATTATTATTATTATTATTATTATAAGAGCCATTGTTTTCTGAGTTAGGATTATTTTAACTGTCATCATCTTCATTTGTCTTTGTTCTTTTCTTATAATTTGTAACGGGATCGGATCATTTAAGCCATCAAAAGGACACTAAAGGTCGTGACGGGTCGGTTTCCGAGTGGACGGCCACTCACAGCCTATACCTTTACCCAAGTCCAGTCAAGTCTCCGGTCTAACCTTGAACAAAAATGCAAAAGACCATCCTCATCCTCATCTGAGTTATCAATAAGCTGCATCCTCCTCGCTCATCTTCTCTCATCATCTTCCGCACCTTCTCCCTCCCTCCTTCCCTCCCTCCCTCCCTCCCTCTCTCTCTGTCTATCCATCTCCTCCCTCTGCGCCTTTTTACGCACAAAACAAGTCAGAGCGCACACACGGCTGGAGGAGAAAACAGGAGAGACAATAGACAATAGTTTGGGTCATCATGGTGGTTGGATTTTTTCTGTAGGCACCGTCATGCACGTCGGACTGTGAAGTGCAGGAGAACGACCTGAGTGTAAACACGTCTGTTCATTAACTGGACGAAAGTTTCCCCAGTTTTTAATGCTGCCAACGGAAATTTCAGGAGGAGTGTGTTTCACCTCAAGGTAGGACCCTGCAGGTTGTCAGCGAAGGAGGGGGGGGATTCAGGGTTTCCAAATATTTTTTATACTTAAATTGATAAGAGAGTCCAGGTTGTGTAGTAACGCATTGTTGGCTCAAGTGTTATTTGGCACGTTTTTAAGAAACACGTTGGAAAAAGTCACAGTGACCTGAATGACAGATTATGATCTGGTGTTAAATCAAAATATCAATTAGAAAGAGTCGATATTTAGAGTGAGTTTAGTAGACGGTTCAGTATCAGAACGTTGATTTAGAAATTGTTTGTAGTAATAGTATAGGCCTAATGCTGATTTGATTTATTTTATTTTATTTTATTTTATTTGTGTACATATCCAAAACCAGCTGTTGCACCGTCAGACCTGACACACTCAACTCAGCTTTAATAAATAATACTTTTACCTCTGGAAGCACGTTGACAGTAATTACGACCATTTTAAGGCTGGTCATCATAAGAAATAGATGTTATGAACGCAATGTGAGCATAGAAATTTGCTTCCAATCTTCAAACCAAGAGATCTTATTTTTACACCGATTTTTCTCCCCTTCATTCTCATGCGGTTTGATGTCAAATGTACAGAAAAATCCATGACTTACTGATCCACATGTACCGTGACAATTCTGTTTTCTTTTATTATAGCTCCAGGTGAGCTGAAGGAAACTGTGAAATCATTTTGGACATATTCCAGTAATATTTACCAGAGTGTCAGGCTCTAGTCTCGACATGTAATTATCGATCAATTATACAACAATTGGCAGTAATGTATTCAACCTTCACTTTGGGAAAATGCCAAATCAGATTAGCTGTATATTTCCATATTACATTAGTTTTATTTTATTACCTTTATTCTGTAGCAACTCGGGTTTATCTGATATTCAGCCGTCTTTTAATAGAGGTGGATACAGGCCTTTTTAAAGTTACAGAAGGTACTATAGCCTATTGTAAAAATTACATAGATTTTAAATAAATGGAAAAAATAATAATAATATATAATTTAATATTGGACTGAAAAATATGCTTTAACATGGATAATCTATACAGATTCCAATAATGATGTTAAAGAGAAGCTACTACAAAACAACAACCAGACAGAAAAAAAATCAGTTATTTATTAATCTCGTCTTATTTTTCACTATATTTTTTTTAACTAACAATATCGTCTATCTTGCTCCTCTAAGGTGATCATTTTGCAATATTAATAAACTTTATGAATCAGAATACCTAAGAAACCTAAAATTAACATATCCCAGTTACTAAACTTAATAATAATATTAAATGATAAAGAACAATTTTTTAAAACAGTTCTAACAAGACAATATAATATTTAGAATTTTACTGGAATTAAAAGAAGGGCAAACAGATAAATGAAGGCCAAGGTATTTTTATTGCTATAATTTATGCTCTATTTATATTTCGTGTTGTATCAATATTTTTTTACTAATTCTGTTGAGACAGATTTAAAGGCTCACATCCATTTTTATAACAATTCAGTTTTTCTAACTAAAATTTAGCGCCACAAACTGTAAAATTATATTGACCAAAAGCTGGGTTTCATGGGACAATTTTGGACACTTGTGTGCCATCTATATTATTTGTATTCTCGTAGAATTTTCAGAGATATTTGCTTAGTTTTTCCATGTAAGAATAATTATTATTTATTTATTTAAACCAGGCTGTGTGTGCTCTGTTTCTGAATAAATTCTGTTTAATTTTGCAGGCTATTCAGAAATGGAGTCCAGACCAATATTGTTTTTCTAATTTTATTGCCCATGTTTTGTTCTTCCTATCTCTGGATTTATCATTGGTGTACGTTTAACTTTTGTCTTGGAATGTCTTAGAATAAAATACATGTTTTGTGTGTGTTTCTGTAGCGATCACACTGAGGGAAGGAGAGAAGGGATGAAAACAGAGGAGAGCCAGCAGTCCTGTCTGCAGCAGCCTCCGTCCTCAACGCCTTTTGGTGAGTGTGGCGGACAGTGTGCAGCAGAAGGCCCTGAAGCAAAAATGACAGAAATAATAATAATTTTAAAACGACGCAAAAAAAATAACCAATCGAGTGCTGGTCATAAAAACACCTTCTGCACCCTGGTATCTGAGCATAGATGTAGTGGATCCAGCATCGCCATTCACATTTACGCACAATCACCGAAATAGTGTTTTATTACATTGTTACGTCATATGAGGAAAAACATTAAAAGACAGATAAATGGGTAATGAATTTTATTTACAAGAATATTAATCAATTTTATGTTTTCCTGCCCACTGATATTTTAAGAATTAAAAATAGGTGTCTATAAACTTTTAGCCAACTGCGAGTATAGTTATTAATTTTTTTTCCTGTGGAATTCGCATATTTTACTAAATTATATGTAATATACAAACACAAGTTATAAGATAGATGAACTCTGTAAACAAGTTGCGGTGAAACCGTAATGTTTTCGATGGCCGTGGTGAAGGGAAATTTGGAAGGAGTCAATATTTTCTTCTCGGGCGGGGTCTCACTGGGAGCATCCGGGCTCCCGACCCCAGTATGTGAAATATTCTGACTTTGGCCCTGTCTCTGTATCCCTGCACTTCTGATCCCTGCAGGTCCGGAGTTCAGGGGAGGGGGTGAGCTGTGTGCGGGCTGCGAGTCACCCATCGCAGACCGCTTCCTGCTGCGCGTGAACGAGCGCTCCTGGCACGAGACCTGCGTCAAGTGCGCCGTGTGTTTGAGCGCGCTCAGCGGCACCTGTTACTGCAGAGACCGCCTGCTTTACTGCAAGCACGACTATGAAAAGTAAGGCAAATTCACACACACAAACACAGACACACACACACACACACACACACACGCACACACGCACCGTGCGTAAATGTTGCTCCTTCAGTTGATGCAACTGCATACCAGAGCGCACGCACGACAGTGAAATACCATTAGCTGAAACAGCCTGATTGAAAAGCATGAACCAAGGACAACATGTGTATCTACAGGATGACATGTTTTTCTTTCCTCATCATCGGGCAGAAACAGCTCTAATTCAATTTTTACTTTTGGATGGAGATGTATGATTTTTCTTCCAACCTCCCCATATTTTCTGTGTTTGCTGAAAATAAAATTTTAATCTCAAAGCTACAGTTGTCACATAAATGTAGTATTTCTCCCCGTGAAGAGGAATGGCCTGTAATACTCTGTAGTCTTGCAAAAAAAAAAACATATAGGGTACCAAAGTAAAATACTATTTTCTCTATAAGCAAGTTTAATGTTCATCTCCTCATTCCCACTTTATAAGTTAAAAAGGCGGTGGAATCATACAATAGACTAATGTGTGTTTTCTATGCATCCCTCATTGTGTTTTCATCTTCTCTCTATTTTAGCTGGCCAGGTTTTCTTGACAGTAATTTTATTGTGATATATGTGATCATTATTTGCAAGGTTACATACAGATTTGATTAGCTTATGCAAGAAGTTTCCATTATCTGTAGCCTATTGTTTGATTGTTTACACTGAGTTGCGTAGCACACATTTAACTAATTAGCAGCAACTTTTCCCAGTACATAAAAGAAAGTCATTTTCTGTAATCAATAAACTTGTCAGTGAAGATATTCAGATGTTCAGAAGTACTTATCAGTGGCATCAATCTGTAAACCACTCATCATCTTTTGCACAGTGGGGAATATAGATGTAATTATTGGCTTTGTCAGCATCGTTTTGACAGTGACTGGCTAAATAATGGAAGGTGAAGAAAGGTTAAATATTTGCAGTGTTGCCTTGAGGCAAGTTACTTATTGTTGAACAATTGTTATTAGAACAATCTGTAGAACGCCGACATAATTCATCTTGAGGACAGGTGTGTATGTGAGACTATATGACATAAATTTAGGAATAGAAATCTCAACTCATAACTAGGAATCTGTATCTAAAACAATGTTGTCAGTGTAAATAAAGTGATGCTTTGACACTGGGAGTCACGTCAAGAGGGTTATAAAGTTTCTAAATTAGTCAAAAAAATCTGAACATAATATGAAAAGAAAAAATTTTTTAGAGGATGTAATGCAAAAAACAGATTTAAAGTGGGTTTTAAGGAAAGTTCTGTCAAATTTAGTGTGCTTAAACTTTCTTGGGATAAAGTTACAAGAAGAAAATGAATGTGTTAAAATCTGAAATTGTTTAATAGTGACCCATGTTTTTTTTTCTTACCCTTAATACAATTATTTGAGTCCTGAAATACAGTGTGCATCATTTGGACATAGAGCCCAATACTGTGCACAACAAATCAGTGATCCTGCATGTGTGTGTGTGTGTGTGTGTGGTGTGTGTGTGTGTGTGTGTGTGTGTGTGTGTGTGTGTTTGAGCGTGCTCGTGCATGTCCTCGTGTCCTCTTTGTGTCGGATGTTTGGTGTGTGCTGCGGTCAGTGGGTGTGCCTGCAGTGGGAGCTCCAGGGGTAGACGGCTGAAGGACGAGCCTGCAGCTTGTTATCATTGTTTTGAGATGTGTCAGACGGCATCCAGCGGCACAGACTCTCCCACTGTACCTGACATCTGGAGGAGAGTGCTGGTGAGAGAGAGAGAGAGAGAGAGGGAGGGAGAAGAACTGGCTGATGGAAGTCCTATTGTGTGATGTTTACCAGAAAAAATGAGTGGGAAACATGGAGGCAATAGCTTATCATAAATGAAGCACTGGGTTTGATTCTCAGTGATGGAATGAAAAAGCGTATTTGCTCGCCTCGTGTAATGACTGTAATTGCAGATCCAAATTAATAGTGGGTGGCTCATTCACTGTGCTGTTGATTTAGTCCCCTATACATTGCCTATGGATCGCTGCCTTGTTGTGTGAGTTGGTGCCAGTCTTGGCACACAGCACCGCCTCTGACCTTCAGCAGATCAGCAACAATGTCTCCTTGTTTTCTCTGCAGTCTGTCCATCAGCACCTTACACTACACACAACTCCCTGCATGATCTACAGCAGGTGTGTGCATTGGAACAAATAACCATGTCGAAGAATTTGGAACATGCAAAAGAATTTCAGTGGAATTTGTGCATTAGTTAGGTAATCATTATTTCATTTTTAACTCTCTGCTTGAGTTCTGTAACATACCAGATGGTTAAAAGTGTCAGAAATGGCTTTTTATCACAGGTTAAATGAGGTTATTTTTAAATGATGTGTGTTTCAAATGCATAACAAAGCATCTTGCAGCTCATACTTGGCTATTCTCCATGTCTCCCTCATGTTATATCTGTGGCTTGTCCAAATATTTTTTTTTAATTTATCCTTTGGTTTGATTACATCACCCAGCACACACAGATAGACAGAATGCTCCTCAACTATTGCTCAACATAACCTAAAAACTATCCCATTTACATTAGCCTACAGTAGTTATTCTGTCAGTTTTGGGGCTAAAAAACAATTACACGAAAATATATACAAATAATATTTAGGGAGACAGCTCTGATTTCTATCAACTCAAATGAGAAAAGAGTCTAATTTTGAAATGTGACCCATCCCCCACCCTGATTCATCTGGGCTGCTTTGCCCCCGAGGCAACAGTTTATTCAACATTTGCATATGCTTTCGAATATTATTTTGCTCCCAATAAATTGAACTTCCTTACACTGAAAAAAAACCTTTTAGACCAAATTCAGATATTTAAATCACCTATAAATCACCATTAAGTGCTATAATAAATAAGCAATTACCCTATGCTCTCACTCATTATCTATATAAAAAAACAGGAGGTATGTCTTTAGTTTTGAGTGATCCTGGTCTCAATCTGTTATGGAAATGAGGGGATTTAGACACAATAAACTCAAGTGCATCTTGTGGATTTATTTGTGTTTGAAACCTCAAGAAATTCTCTGGAACTCCATCCTGTTATGGACCAGATGTTCAGCACAATGCCTTAGAATAATTTTGAGGCAAGACTTCTCTCTTTACTTTAAATTCCCATCAGGATGCATTTAAGCAAGGATTCAATGCATCAGTATTAAAAGCTAGACCAGAGGGGGGGAATAGATGGAAAGCAATTATAACACCAGAAACGGAAACTTAGAGTATTAATGATTTTTTTTTTTCCCAAAGATCTATAGGGTTTGTCTTAAAAACTTTGGAGTGTTTGGCAAAATGCTCAAAATCAACATTCTCCAGCTGTATAGAAATGCAGTACAATTTAAAAAAAAAAAACAAAACATAATAATAGTTATATGGTGATTGAATATCATTCTGACTTTAAATAGAGCCCTGGTATCATGTGCTCACTTTTGACACAGTCATTATCTTTTACACACCAGGTTGACTTTATGGTTTCTTGCCAAACTGAGCAGTATAAGGCCACTGTTCCCTGGTCAATAGTGCTGAGCCCAGACAGAATGGAGGGTAGTCTGGCTGTGAGGAGCCTGCAAGCTCCCTTGTAAGCCCCATAAAGGCAGCTTCAGCCCTGTGAAAAACAGGTCACCAGGGTGGATATTCACTAAACCTTGGGTTTAATACCTCACTCTGTGGGGTGGAGGGCAGTGAGACTACATCTAGGTTTACAAACCTTCTCTCTGCAGATGGAGGCAGGGGGACCCTGCTGCCATAGTTATGGAATCTCCCTCTACTGACCACATATCTGAGAACGCTAACAGCCTGACAGAGTATCCTCTCAAGTTACACTGCATTGATGTGATTGAACATCTAAGTTTTGTTTCTCTAAGACACAGAAACCGAACATAAAAATCATCTTCTCCTCCACTTCTCTTTTCCATGCCCCCACCTCAGCCTCGTCTCCTTCCTTGTCTCTCTATCCGTTACATCGTTCATCACTGTCTGCTTTGTAATAATATTTCTCTATTCTAAACCTCATTTCCTTCTTGTTGAGATTGATAGCAGTGATGACACCAAACAGTTTATCTCCCCGTTTATCCCTTGTTTTCTCTTAATCGCACTCCCACCACGCCCCCCTACCTCCCCTTCAGTGCCTCTTTGTGTCTTGGGATGGGAATGGGAGGAGGTGGGGAGGTTGATTGGGTACAGTGCTAATTATCCAGTCTTCTGCTGCTGTCCTGTGATGACAGCTTTGACACTGGGCTGCAGGGAAATGCTATTAGAAAGAATTATGCAACAACATTTCCAAGGGACAACAAGCCCATTTTCTGCATCTTTTATTGGCCAGTTTCTCAGCAATTAAAAAAAAAAGACATTACACTAACTAAATCAAGAGCATTGTCTCTTTTTTGAATAATATTTAGCAGAAATCTATCAAAACGCCACGGGGGTGGGG
>JAPQRQ010000027.1:27653887-27689852 GCA_037367365.1 Apogon talboti
GGGTGGTATTGCCACTGTTTTTGCATAATGTGAGATGAGACCCCATCATCTTTCCTCCCCCACAACAATTTTATAACAGACAGCTAATAAATGTTTCATGGCAGAACAAGCTGCTCGCCTCGGCTTTATTAAATCTGAGATAATAAAAGCAGAGAGGGAGAGGGAAAAAAAAAGGAGAGAGAAAAGGGGGTCGCACCGGAGAGGGAGAGATAGGGAGATCGGCGTAGACGTTTCTCAAATCGACCGGCTGTATCTCCTGTTTCTGGGGCAACGGGTCCCGCTGTCCCCCGCCACCCCCTCCCCACTGCTTCCCGCTCCGCCAGAGACAGACAGGAAATGAGAAACGGGCAGACAGGATATTGCGTTCTGGTGGCCTGGGGATTAACTGTTTTATCTAAACTAACACACACACGCACGCACACACACACACACACACCAACTCTCTCACACACACCAACACACATCTATGTCTTCACACATAACATTCATTCTTGGTAGCATCAGGTGTACATCGCACACACCCAAAAATCCTTATTTACACACACCATATATGTCATGCAGGTTTTAGTTAGGCTACTGTCACACAGGTAGGCTATGTTGCATGGGGTTTGAGTTCAGTGTTGCACTCATGCAGGGCTGGTCTTATTAACAACGTCTTTAGTGACTGTCATGAAATCATTGTGCAGAAATGGGTCTTGAGATATATCACTCACACTTCAGGCCCTCATGGTCATTAAATTACACATTGGTTTTTGCAAATTTTTAGGAGCATTCATTGAGCAAGAGGACTGTTTATGATGTCAGTTTATTGATGCATGGATGGATATGAAGCACAAATGACAGCATCTGTCAGTGTTTTATTGATGTTTGTACGCAGGCACCTTATCTTTGTTTACACAAACTGTGCATATTTGTGTTTACGTGCTCATGTGACTGTATATATACCCGTGTGTGTGTGTGTGTGTGTGTGTGTGTATGTTCCTATCTGTGTGGCTGTACTGTATATATATATTTATATATGTGTGTGTATTTTTGTGTGTATGAGTGTGAGTGAGTGGTGGCAGGGGTAGCGAGTATCGTGGGGAATGCTGGGAGATTTTAATAACACAGAAGCAGTGCAGGGAGATTTAATAAAAGGAGATGATGTGATTACTGAACCCTGGCTCTGAGCCATTTTGCTTCACAGTGCAATATCCGCCGAAAAGTGCATGCACACACACACACGCACATGCACCCTTACACACACGTCTAAGAAATAGACGATACTTAAAAGAACACAGCTTTAAAAAAGTATGATTGTTGCATATCATTTATTATTTTTGTATCGATTCCATGTGAATTCTTGAATGTACGTTTAGGGTATACACATGTTTGACAGACTCAGGTCACTCTGGACCGTTGGTGGAAATTATTTTCCATTCACTTTATTGAGGTGAGCGCAAAGATTCTTAGTCACTGACTGATTTTTCACTTTTTTCTAAGCTTTGCAATCATGTCACAGTTCAAAATGCAACATCAACATTCTGTGTTTCAGTATGTGTGTTCAGTCTGCTTGGCTTGTTTCTGATTGAAGATGTTATTTTTGCTTCAGAACAAATCTCGGTTTATAAAAAGTAATAGTTATAGATATCCCCAACATGTTAGAGCATTACCATTCAGCAAAGATAGTGTGCACTCTGAGGCATCGACCAATAAATGTAAGTCAGCATAGTGAGTTAAGTGTAAAGATACATTCATACTTACTCAAGGCCTCACTGAAACAACTCAGCACATCCTGCGTTAAATATACAGGAAAGAATCTTAAACACGATTCTTGATGAGCTGAGGTGGAAACCAAACATGACTCGGATGCATTCTGCGCGCACTTACACACAGCCGATCATGCCCCAGAGAGTGCAATAGAAGGCACACTCAAAACCTCTAGTTAGTATGAGTAAACCTGTACCTGTATAAATATTTATCAATTATGAAAGCGAGCATAACAACTGTAATCGCTCTGAGACACATACATATTTATGGAATGATTGTGTTGCAGTCCAGACAATGTTGCGCTTGTCAGAGCTCACAGGCAAAACAAAGCCACATGACACAGCTTAGGAGATAATAAAGATTCTGTTATTGTGTTTGTACGCCTAGGATCCACAATAAAACATGAGAGAAAGGGCTGATTATTCCCACTCGATACTTGCAATACGTATACTATTCTCCTTCTCTACATGTGATCTCATAATCAGTGTGCTTGTAATTACGTGTGCCCCCTAACCCCTCCAAAATCCACAGGCTCTGAACGTAAAGTTGCCAGCAGAGGGTTGGTACAGCGCAGCTTCCTGGGTTAACTTTTTTATTCTTGTTTGTTTTCTGTCTACACTTTTTCCTCCTTCCAAGATTCAGTTTGCATCATATATTGAATATTATTAAAAAAAGAGTTGTCTTCTTCTCCCCTCCAAATCCAAAGTAAAGTTCTGATCTAAATATCTTTGCAAACTGCTGATCTTTACTGTACACATAAGCTGCTAGAAGTCTCGTTTTATTTCAGTTTTTTAGTGATTTAATTTCAGACGCAAGGAAAAAAAACACGCAAGCAGGTTTTTTAGGTCAGTGTCACACAGACTTCTTCCTGCTGGTTCCTTCTGCAAATGCCATTGATTTGAGCAAATATCCTCAAATAGACTGACATAACAAGCAATGTAATGTCAAAACAAGCCTAAACTTTAATATCTTAAACCATGCACAGACTCTAATGTTAACAGACATAACGAAAAAGGGCTGTAGCAAGGTTGTTTGTCACATCTATGTCTAATTTATATTTTTTTGATCACCATCAATACAGAAAAACAGAGTGGCTGCAGAATTCAACAACAGAAATTCACCTTTTTCCCAGACAGGATCTAACAGAAGTTTAAAGACTGTGAATACAATCAGGTCTATCATTTTCTCAGAGGGCCACAGCATCCGGTTCCATTGAAATCAAATCCATTATATGTGATATCTAATTTGAATTAAAAAAAATATGCAGAATGTCAAATATATAGCATATTTTAGACCAAAGGAGGTATTGTAGAATAAATAAATAATCATACGTTAATGGATTGTGAATAATCCCATCAATAACACACTGATTCCGCAGGTTTGTTTGACTAAACTAAATATATTTAGCGTGGAAGTTAAGTTTGCATCACTCGTGTGGCAGCTCTTTAGCCACAATGTCCATAGTGATTTATTGGAAGCTACACCCTGGACAGGGCCAGTGTGAATGATACTTCTATTAGAGGGATTAGACTGATCTACTTACAGACCCCCCTCTGTGGCAGTTGCCCCAAGTTGCCTTCATTTGCCATGTTGAGTAAATTCCTACCGTGCTGTGTATACACCGTGATTAGGGAGTATGGGACTTAACCACTAACATCATCAGTCTTATGTCAAGCAATCCTGTGACGACTCTGTTGTATTTTTCACAATGGAAGGCAATTTAGGGTTTTAAGTACATGCTTGGGTGTATGATGAGGTTTCACAGAGCAGCGTGATGAAAGCCTTTTATCCTAGACTTTGGTTTAAGTTACACGCTGAATATCAAGATTGACAATTATGATTGGAAACTGGAAAAATTTTCTAAGATGCAGTGTAATGTAACTGTTGGAGAATAAGAGTGGTCACCACACGCGCACTACGGACGGGAACGTGTCACAGTACGTGTGTATAAAGGGCTGCTCTTGTTTTTGTGCTTATGATGTTAAGTTAGCGACACTGTCATTTGGGGAATTTGGGGAGCGTTTGGCAGATGGATTGAGAAAGATTAGCCGTAGCAGCTGCGTTTGGGACAGAATCACAGATTAGGAGCTCTAATGTGCAGACCTGGCTCCTTCTTTACACTCCAGATTTGGGCAGCAACACCTTTCTATCACTCAGTCAGGGAGCGTCAACACTTCTGTCTTCGACCCTGCCCCCCCCCACCTCTCTCTTCGCCCCACCTCTCACACCCCACTCCCTCTTGTCCAGGTCTGTGTTTGTTTCTGGTGCTATTTATGCACTTGGAGAGTTCTGTTTTTACACCTATGCTTTGACAAAGTGCTAAATCCTGTTGTTTCTACAAACAAAACAAGCAAAAAAAAAAAAATCATATTTCTGTATTTACTGATTGAACATGTGTTTCCTCACCACTGATGGGTGATGGTATGGAGCTAACTAGCCAGTATCAGACTAGGTATACTGATACTCTGTGGGTGGGTGTGTGCAAATGTCTGTGTGCATGTGTGTATGTGTGTTTTGGTGTGCATAAGTGAGAGGAGAGAGATTAACCCCATGCTATCCCCAATCCCTGGTTATGAGTTTACAGCGTCTGTCTGGCCATCGCACTGTTTAAACAACAATCTAATTAATCCTGTCTTTATTAGTTTCAGTGAACTGGGGAGGCAGGCTGGGAGGGCGAGAGGGAAACTGGGAATGCTGGCAGAAAATACTAGTAGGGAGGGGGTAAAAAACTAAGTGTGAGAGCTGGGATTTGAGAGGAATTTAGTGGCAGAGACTTAGGGCCAAATGGAAATAGGGATGTGAAGTGATGGTGGAGCAAGGGTTAGGAATTGTATGGGTTGGAACATCTCACAGGAGGAGAGATGAAGGAACAAAAGGAGGAAAGTAGTCATGGGGGAAAAGCAATGAGGCTGTGGCTAAACTTTACTCATTATGTTAAACTAGTGATTTAAGATTGTGGGGGGGTGAGACACTGTGCACAGGCTGAAGTTAACTCCATCAAACAGGGCTGAGAATGCAACGAACAAAAAGAGAGTCTTGAAACAGGCTGCTCTCATACCATAAACTAACTAACTACTGCCCCCTACTGTAAAGAGGGAGAAAAGACAACACCATGGAAAAATGCTATCTATTGTAATTCCTTTTAGCAGATGTTCACTTTGTTGCTTTGTGAATTGGGTAATGTTTGTGCGACCTTTAATTAAGAGACTATGCTAATCTCTTGAACAATTAGAGCTGAGGGTAAATGTAACAGAGCTCCTTGTCTTTGTCTCCATCTTTAATTAGATCACCTTTCTCATTCCGCACTCCTCATGCCATTTTTATTTTTTATTTTTTTTTTTTTTACACGTTATGTTGGTGTCCTTCAAAAATAACCCCATGTGTTTTTCTCCCTGTGCACCTCCAGGCTCTTTGTAAGGAAGTGTAGCGCCTGCCTGCAGGTGATTGGCCGTTCAGAGCTGATAATGCGCGTGCTAGGCCAGGTGTACCACCTGGGCTGCTTCAGCTGCTGTGAGTGTGAACGCCGGCTGCAGAGAGGTGATGAGTTTGTGTTGAAGGAAGGACAGCTGCTCTGCCGCATGGACTATGAGAAGGAGAGGGAAATGCTTGCTGCTATCAGTCCCACACCAACTGAATCAGGTAAACTTATAGGGCTGCCGTCTCGGATGCCATGACAGCAACTTTGACACAAATATGTGAATATATTTGTAGGAACTTACAAATGACCTTTTCTCTGTATGTAATCTGTCCTAAGTCATTTATTATCATTTATTATCATTTACTTTATTATTTGCATTTAAAATTTTTGTGTGAAAATCAGATATTGTTCTACATTTAATTTATTGATAATGTAGATATTAATGACAGCTCAGAGTAAATTCACAGGTTATTATTTCAGAAGAAAGATGTGAAGAAGGGACTTTTTCAGCAAAATACCTCATTAACTGAAACCAAAAACAAGCATCTACAACCACTGTTATTTGTCAAAACTACATGGGTTTGGATCGATTAATCAATGCAGAACCTGATGGTGTCTCTCCGTTCACTATGGAGCCTCTGGACGTCCAAATAAGACATGTCTGATGCTGCTGAAAAACTGAGAAAGTGCATTTTATCTGAATGATTTAGATGTATTGCTGGAATTAGTGGTTAAAAACTTATTAAACATTTTAGATTGGTTGGCAGCTGTTTAAGTCTTTGAGGATTAAAGCATTTTTTCTGTGTAGCTATATCTATACTCTCCAGGTTGTAACTTCAGTCAGCAAGATTTCATATACATGAAGCATTCACAGTGAACAGTGGCACAAAAACATGTCAAAACTAAAATCCAACAAATGCAGTGTTTTTTTTACTTGTGATATTATACTATTTTAACTTAACTTAGTAGCAGTTATCCAATGTGTGCTGACTCACTAGTTTTGAGTAATTTTCTACAGTTTGCTGAGAAAAAGTTTGAGTGTGCAGGAATTATTCTGGGTTTGAAGAGTTTTGTTTTTTTTTAATGCAGGCTTTTGCTTATACCTCACACTAAATATTTAAATCACGACTGTCCAAATTCCTTACACCATGTTAAGGCCTTTTACTGGTTTCCATAATCTGTTTCGTCCCATAAGGGCTGCGCTGACTGTTTCTTTTGTCTGTTGACCTTGCTCAGTGAAGAGTGAGGATGAGGACGGAGGAGGTGGATCTGGAGGGGGGAAGGGGGGTGATGAAGGCAAGGAACACAAGCGTTCGAAACGACCCCGAACCATCTTGACCACGCAGCAGCGCCGTGCGTTCAAGGCCTCCTTTGAAGTGTCAGCTAAACCTTGCCGTAAGGTGGGTGGACCACCTTCTCAGAATACACTCCCTCACCTTATACATTAATTGTTCCATTCATTTTATTTGATTTTAGCGTGTTTGTCAGAATGTATGCCAACTTTTATGGCCATGAAAAACGTTCATCTGTAGGTGCGAGAGACACTAGCTGCTGAGACTGGGCTGACAGTGCGTGTGGTTCAGGTGTGGTTTCAAAACCAGAGAGCCAAGGTTAGACTTTACATGTTTCATACTTCACAGACTTTACCCTTTATTTCAGATGTAAGACACAGATATCTCATCAATGTGCTTTTGTGCCTCAGATGAAGAAGATAGCTCGCAGACAGCAGCAACAGCAGCAGCAGCAGCAGGAACAAGAGCAGCTGGGAGGGACCAGAAGAGGACCGAGCAGAGGGGGACGTCAGAGCAACGACGACAGCGAGGGTAAGAATTTAAAGCACCAAAGCAGGATTAAAGAATATAATAAACAGAGTGACTAAAGGGATTCTCATCTCTCCACAGATGGCTCTAGTACACATGGAATGGAGGGGATACTGGGATATCCCTCTTTGCCACGTCAGCAGCTTCTCGCTCTGGACATTTATGGTGGAGAGCCATTTCGACACGGTCTTACGCCTCCCCAGCTGAGCAACGAGCAGCTCCACTCCTATGGTAAGAAAGGAGGTGAAAGCTACAAGTTTAAACCACATTATTCCCACCAAATGCCCTTGTCACTGATCTCTTTGGAATGTTTGTCATTAAATTTCCATCATGGGTTGCAAAAATTAGCCATTTTTTAAGATAAGAATAACTCTTTTGGGATTAGCTGGAAGATACATTGTTATTAAGGTGAAAACAGAGCTATCATAACTTAACTTGTTACTTATGATATCTTTTTAGAAACAAATAGCTCCTAAAATGTACCTAAAATGAGCACAACTTTATGCACATACATCAGCAAAGGGCAAAATGCACATGAAGGCAGCGGTAAAATGAATCCAAAACTGTATATATTAGTAAAACACTAGCAGTAACCATTTTACTGCATAAGGACTACTTTTATTTTTCATGGTTGACGTAAAGTTTGCTGATAACTCTTGCACGTTTTTACTTGTAATGGGTATTTTGACTGTGTGGTGCCACAAGAACTTTTACTCAACCATTTCCTCCACATCCAACCTCATCTAGTATCCAAACTTTTCTACTTCCTTCAGTTTTCTCTGGTTCTGATCATAGACGTTTTTCCACAACAGACTCAGAGACAGTGTTCCATGACCTGGACAGCGATGGAAGTCTCGGTCACCTTGGTGACTGCCTCTTAGCAACAGGGGAAGGCAGTCTCCTGCCGGGCCGAGTGGGAAACCCCATCGACCGTCTCTACTCCATGCAGAACTCCTACTTCACCTCCTGACCCTTATAAACTCTCACCCTCTCCCCTCCTCTTTCACCTTTCACCTCAATGATGCAGCTATTGGAGTCTGTCCATCAACATGCCTGTGGGACCACTCTCCATGAAACAGCCTACACCCAAACACTCTTCTGAGCTTTTATCACTGTCCACAATCACACCAATACAGGCATAGTCATATTTTAACTTTACCACAGACTAGCATAATGTTCCATTATCCTTCTCCTAGATTATAATCACATGCTGGAAATACAGACACTGTAAATGTCCAAGATATGTAACAGGACCTCAGTTTCTCTAGTTGTATTTATGTATTGTTGAATGAAACACTTGTTTCATGGCACTTTTCATGAAGAAAACAAAATGAACATCAAAAGTAGATGTATATTGTATTTTAAAAAATAATTGGTTTTGGAAAACGAATTGTTAAATTAAGAAACAGTTAGTGAAGAAATCTTGGCAGGACTTTTGAGAAGCTAAGGGTCTAAATTAAATGAGTATATTGCCTAACTTTTTTACCGGACTGGTGACTAACTATTGTGTGTGAAAGACTGCAGCATATACAACACTGTATATGGATTGGAGTACAGTTTTACTCTCAGGTTAGTGTGTATGTTTATGTTGCCTGAGCCTTAACTCAGGATATTGTGCTGGCTAGCCCAATGACTTCAACAAAGTATACTGGAAAGAGTTAAAGATGATATTTGAAGTAACTGTCCTCATAAAATGATAATTTAGATCACATTCTTGTTTTTGGTTAAGCATGACATGTATAATATGTACCAAAAAACGAAACAAAAAAATTGCATTCAGTCAGTACAGGGTCATTTGAAATGCCTTATGTGGAAACAGGGTTGTTTAAGGAAGTACCGCTTTAGCTTTCCCTTTTCTTATGTGATGTAATCTCAAAGAAGCAGTGCAGCAAACAAAAACCAATGGATCTTTAATGCCCAAAATATAGGACACTGGGTACATGCTGATGTGCTCCAAATGTAAATGTGAGTATCACTGTGTTACAATTAATTGTTGTAGTCAACTTCTGTAAGTATTTCTTTCTTGAACATCTAAAATAAGATGTTGTTAGGTAGATATTTTGTACCTTCTGTGATAATCAGCAAATATTTAAACTGTAGCATGATATTTATGTGTCACCACGTAGGTTTGAAAAAAATAGCCTCCAGACTTACGTTGGACAGTGGTGCTATGGGAAGCATCAGGATCTGACTCGCAATGTGGTGCAGACTAAAATAGGATTAGGGAGATAATTGTTTCATTTAGGTACCAGTGACTGGCTACAGCTTGTGACATTTCTCATGATGTTATGTTTGATCACTAACTCATGGTATTTTTACTGTGATATTTTTGTGAATGTAACTTATTTGTGCAGTATTAGGCAAGTTCCTATCTTTCTTTTTTTGTTCAGTGACTGCAAGGTGATGTGCTTTGAATGTAATGTTGCCGTATCTTCAATACAATGTGCGGTTTCATCTTTTAAGTTTGCATGCCTTGTGTGTCTTAAATAGGACGAATGATGATACACTGATCACGATCTCCTCAAGCATAAACCAACACTGCAACATTTAGAAAGGAAGGAATCATTTCCCCGACTCGGTGTCCCCTTTATAAAGCTTTAATAACTGAACCTGAAAAAGTCTGTTCTGCTTAGTGGTCACAGGGCTCATAACTCAACATCCTCCCTCCGTCTCTCTCAGTAGTCCTGCTGATTAAACGATGACAGCCTCCTCCTCTTTCTCCTTCATTCCCAGACTCCCTATTTCTTAGTCAATGAGTAGTCAAGAGCGTTTGTGTGGGAGTGACACATTCCAGTTTAATATTTAACTGTGAGTCAGACCTGGAGAGGGCATAACAGATGAGTAACTGAAGTCTGACATCACCTTTATTTAAATAGTTCAATAAAAACAAGTACAAACCAGAGTTCCTTGCTGAAAGCTAGATATTAAAATTATTTTCACATCTGTTGAGCTATGATACAGCAACTAAATATTTAATACATCTTGTCAAGTATTTATCTCTTATTTGTCATTATGGAAAAATTATGAAAGAAAACAGTCCATCACTGTACACTGTTAGGATACATGTGACACCAATGGGTCTGTGCTGCTGTGGAGAAAGATGTACTCAGAAGGGTGGCCAAAATGCTATGACGGCTGAGGCACCGGACTTGTATCTGGGAAAGAAAAGGCATTTTATTACAGACTATTATTACTATTGGCACAGGAAAGACATGTATGTGTAATTTGTGATTTTGCATTAGACACTTTCAAGATGCCTAAAATATAAAGTATATCATACACAGCTGCAATCAAAATACGCCCTCTATAGAATATATATGAGACTTGGTAATCTGTATGCATTCCACATATATGCTCACAGGTGCCAAGTTAAAGAAAATCACAACAGAAGTCAGAACAGCTTGTTTCCACACATTTGTGATCTCTACAGAGACTCTTCCAATAAAATACCCCCTCATTTGTTTTTACAAAAGTGGTGGAGAGCATAACCTGACATATCAGTTCAAAATCTCCCACTGGTGTTGAATTCTGATAATCTGGTGAATGTAAAGGATACGTCAAAATATGATTTACATCATTTTCATACGTCAGTCTAAGGCTTCAAAGTTAAGTGGTTACATCAAGTTGCAATTATTGTGGAAAACACTGCAACTGTGATTTGAGACTGTGTCTAAAATTTGGTTATGGAAGAAAATACACAGACTACTGACCATAATGAACCATTTAAAATTTCCTGCTGAAACATACAACCTTCAACCAAAAAGAAAAATACATCACTTACAACACCTATTTCAATATTTGTAAAATATAATTTGAATGTGGCAACACATTTTATTACATATTTGCACCGGCTGACAGTGCCGTTATTACTGCAAATAAATTACTTGTGCAGCCCTCCTCAAACCATCTACTGACTCCTTGGGCACTATGGAAGGAAGCACTGTCATCCTGGAGGAGACTGCATCCATCACATGTTCTATTGATAACTTTTCATATGTGCCCTGGAGGTGTGAATGCTCATTACCAGCAAAGACTTACCTACTCCACTTAGGTCTACCGTCTCTGCACAGCCCAAGAAGCGAGCTACATGTGGTGAACAAGAGGTAGGTTGGTCCTGGTTTTCTCTCAGACACCGTTCGAATGCCACAAACTCTGCTGAACAGCCCTGTCTGATCTTCTGGATTACTGGGCTATTAAAGCAGATTCAGAGGTTAATACTGTATATTATACAATATGGGTGTGAGGATGTCAGAGTTACGTGGGTGTTTTCTTACTGTGAAGATGTGCACTGTGAAACCTTCATCTTCAGCTCATGACACGTCTGCTGCCATGTAGAGGGGTTGGAAGCCACACATGACCCATAAGCCTCCATTTCTTTATGGCAATATTTTGCCGTGATATCCATGGCGGCCTGCCTGAAAGGGCACAGATGCAGATAAAAAATAAGCCACAGCATGTTCAACCATTTACTGTATAATACTACCATTAACTGCAACGAATACACAGAATAAAGTGGTTTGTCGAGGATACATTTATAATTTACAAAAGAGCCTGTTTATTCATTATTACAGTATGTATCCACGAGCAAAATTTCACAATACTGGAATTGTTCTCCTTGTTTAAGTCGTATTTAAATTCCTTACATATTGGCTTGTTCCAAACGGAGACGAAGTCTGGTTAACCAAGGTTATAACGACAGCATCTAAGCATGTGGAGCCATGTCTGGAGCTTGTACTACCGTGCACGCCCCTTCACCAGCGGACAGGATGGAGGTAGTACCCTGTAAAATGTAATTGGTCCACGATGTGTCAGTCTCGTACATTGGCCACACCCCTATAATGAAAACGGCTACATTAAAGGGACAGCTACTCCTTAGTACAATTTAGTCATAGAGCACAATGTGTGGAATAAATATTACCAAAAGTACCTCTTTCTACACATCGCTAAACGATTTTAGCGTAGTCTCTATGTCATTGAGTGGAAAAATTTACTTTTTCTTTCTGTTTGGGATTACTACGCCAAGAGGGCATTACGTGTCTTTACGTGTTTACGTATGCGGAAGCCTCCATCACAGAAAGCGATTCAGTAAACGGAGTCTGTTGGCTGGACCAAGCACCGCTTCGAGTGCAGAACCATATTTTTACCGGCTACAGTACGACGGTGTGGTGGTGGATGATAGAGGGGGCCGGGGGAGTAAGCAAAGTACAATGAACGACGCTAAGAAAGAGGGGAGTATGGCTGCAGACGGACTCCGCGGACCGGGTGAGGTGCAAATGGCCCCCTCTGTGAACCACAACCAGCATGACAGCGGGACCGGCGACGAGCTGGTGAGCTCGGTGACGCTGTATAGGCGAAGGCCCCGCCTGCTACACGGCACAGTCCTCCCGTTTCTGGCGGTTCTATACCCGGGCTGGTTGTATGTGTGGTTAGGAGTGTACGGTGCCTCGGAGTATCCGGAGGCAGGCCTCCTGGCGCTAGCCGCTATCGGGATCGCGCACGTCCTCACAGCGCTCTCCGGTTATTGGTCCGTGCACGCGCACTGTTGGCTCACTTGTTCCAAGGTAAACATGAATAATAACAACAGTAATATAGAAGTAATCACTGATTTCTGCCCATTCCTTTGTTTCCTCCTTGTGAACGCAGGTCAGATATCAGGGTCAGCACAAAGCTAGGAGTAGGCAGAGGAGACGTAAAACATCAGGTGATGGTCTGATTCTTGATCTTAGATGGAGGTCTCAGCAGCAGTGGCGTTGCCCATCACATGACCATGTCACTACAACTTTCAACTGAATATTACTGCTCTTTGAAATAAGGCCTGTGCCAGCGTCGCTCTCTCCTGTTAAGATTTCCAATTTAGGGGATAATTAAGAAGTATTTCATTGACGACAAAGATTCACTTCTGGAGTTTGTTAAGAACAATAGAAATATGTTGATATTAGCTCACCCTTACTATCACTGTTTCAAACCATATGCATCCTCTCCCATTTTCAGTAAATACAACCTGTAAACAGGGATGTATGTCATTCACAAAGGCATACTTGATATTCCACTAAGATAGAGTATTTTTTCTACTATACTACATAAATCTTTGTGCCCACGAAGGGAAGACACCTTTACCCACGGTAAAAATGGCTAAACTAAATATGCCTGCCAGTGTTTACATATGTCAGACTACAGATGCCTTCACTGGACAAATGTGTAATGGATATCCCGGATCCTTTTTGGCATAGGATGTACTCCTCGACATGCCTTAAAATCCTTTTTCTTAAAATAATATATTATCATGGACATTTGTTAAAACTTCTGTGACTTTCACTAACTTTAAACTCATTTCAGGGTTTACTGGATGAAAGAGGTAAAGTTGAACCAAAATTAAAGATACTTTTAACAACTATATATAAATGTATAGATGGGCGCTTTTTAAAGTAGTTTGTCTTGCAGCAATGTAAAGTGAATCAGAAGTAGTTTAGCCAGCATACATAGTATTCCTTAAGAAAGAACTTAAGTTTTATTACACAAAATGATTGATATACAGTGTATATACAGTAGAATTATTTTACAGTCGAGTTATATGCAGTATATTATAGGGCATGTCTTATCTGGAAGGACGAAACTGTAGCAACACAGAGCTATACTCAAATTAACAGTGACCTGCCAGTGTGTGAATTTGCCACCTGTCTATTTCTCTAAACAGGAACCAGATCCAAAAAAGGCTACACTTGCAAAGGTCATACCCACCCCTAACAATGGTTCTGCTGAGCTTGTGGCATTACAGAGGGACCAGGTTAGTCCACATTTTTACACCTGTTCAGCATGCAGCGAGTTATCTTGGGTTTTCTGCAGAATTTTGATTGTTTGAATTCCATGTCAGCGTCTTAACTTCTGTGCAGTGCTTGGTTTGGCCTGGTTCCAAAAAATAACCTGAAAAACTCATATTTTGTCAAAAGAGATTATCCTTGGGATGTCTTCCTCTCTCACATGTCACTAAAGTGACTCATCCTTGGTGTTTCTGGAATTAGTTGTGTTATGAACTAATGTACGTACTTTTATTAAGTGCTGAAATTAAACATGTTCCTCATTCTCTTCTAACCTACAGGATGAGAATGGAGAAGAGATTCTCTCATTTGAGTTTCAAAAAATCCGCTACACCTTTGACCACAGAGAAAAGAAATGTTTCCTTCCAATAGCATTTCCCATAAACCACCCAATGGGCTACTTTCAGTCCTGGCGTGGTTACCAGGAAGAGAACGAGCTTAGAGCTGCAGAAAAGCGTTATGGCACCAATCGAGCTGAGATGGTGGTGCCTGATTTCCTGGAGCTCTTTAAAGAAAGGGCCACAGCTCCCTTCTTTGTTTTTCAGGTGTGTTTTTTTTGGGATTTTACCCTTATTGATGCACCGACCTTTTGAAATTACTTCATAAGGTTTATTAATAATATTTTAATTTGTCAGGTCTTCTGTGTGGGGCTTTGGTGTCTGGATGAGTACTGGTACTACAGCGTTTTCACATTGTTCATGTTGGTGGCATTTGAGGCCTCTTTGGTTCAGCAGCAAATGAGAAATATGTCTGAGATCCGTCGCATGGGGAACAAGCCCTACATGATCCAGGTAGGACTGATTATTTGAAGCCGTAAAAGTCTTTTTGTTTTTTATGGCTATGCCTTTCAAGCATCTAAAATTTAATTTGTATATATTTGCAGGTGTATCGTAACAGGAAGTGGAGACCTATATCTAGTGATGACCTTGTTCCTGGTGACATTGTTTCAGTAGGTAAGTGGTCTTTGATCAGTGTATCACTTTTGTCATATCGACTCTGAATGTTTTTGTGTCATGTTCATATGCTTTGCTTTACAGGACGGTCACCTCAGGACAACTTGGTACCTTGTGATGTGCTGCTGCTTAGGGGGCGTTGTATTGTGGATGAAGCTATGCTAACAGGAGAGTCTGTGCCTCAGATGAAGGTTAGAGGCAATCTAATTTAGTATCTACATTATATATAACTCTCCAATTAGCAATTACTCTCTAAGTACTAAGTTAAGAGCAAAGACTTTGGACTCTATGCCTTTATTATATAAATAGTATAGGCAGTTGTGGAATAGTTACACCGATCATGCTGACAATATGGTGTTTGCAGGAACCAGTGGAGGATCAAGATCCAGAGCGAATCCTGGATCTACAGGCAGACTCTCGACTCCATGTCATCTCTGGGGGAACAAAAGTGGTCCAGCATAGCCCTCCTTTAAAGGCCAGTGTTGGACTTAAACGTAAGTGTTGCTAATTGTTTTAGATATTTAATTTAACAACAACTAACTACATATTGGCCGCTGGAAAAACAAAGTAATTGTCAGTATCAAGATAGTAGAATCTCATTATTCCTCTTGTGTATGTCCAGCTGTAGACAGTGGCTGTGTGGCTTATGTACTAAGAACTGGATTTTCCACCTCTCAGGTGAGTCTGTTGCTCTGTTTGTTTATGATACTTCACCACCTTTTTCTGAACGTACTTCTTCATAAAATATTTTAATTTTAGCTGTAATGACATCAGTTTAGAGTGTGGTGTGTTGTAGTCATTGTGTGCTTAGAGTGTGTACAATCTTACCTCCAGGGTAAACTGTTACGGACCATCCTCTTTGGTGTGAAAAGGGTGACGGCAAACAACCTGGAGACTTTCATCTTTATCCTCTTCCTCCTTGTGTTTGCCATTGCTGCAGCTGTTTATGTGTGGGTAGAAGGTGAGTTGAACACAATTAAAGAATTGTGGTGTAATTTTGTAATTGGGGCATATTTATAATCAAAGTGTTAACATCTAGAGGTCAGACCGCAACTAATGTCTAAATTACTGTCATTGTCCTTTGTGTTACTCCTTAAGGGACCAAGGATGTCAGCAGGAACCGCTACAAGTTGTTTCTGGAGTGCACACTTATCCTCACCTCAGTGGTTCCACCAGAACTCCCCATAGAACTTTCTCTGGCAGTTAACACATCTCTTATAGCTCTGGCCAAACTATGTAAGTCAGTGTCTGCTGCTGTCAGGTACAGATATGAACAAGCAGCTTAATATACAAAGCTTGTTATGGTAGTGACTCATCCCACCCTTGTTTTTCTCCTCCTGCTTAGATGTATTTTGTACAGAGCCCTTCAGGATACCATTTGCCGGGAAAGTGGAAGTTTGCTGTTTTGATAAAACGGGAACACTGACCAGTGATAGTCTAGTAGTACGAGGAGTGGCAGGACTCAGGTAAACCCTGCAACCCATTTTAAATGTTTTACTTAAAATGACATAATTTTTCAGGTACAAAAACAAAACCTAGTATTCACCAGTTGATGTTTGCAAATATGCCAGTATTGACAGACATTTGCATTTATGACAGAGGAGGGAAAGAGGTGATGCCCGTGTCTGAGATTCCTGTTGAAACACATCGGGTAGTGGCCACCTGCCATTCCCTGGTTACTCTTGATGATGGACAGCTGGTTGGAGATCCGCTGGAGAAAGCCATGCTGACTGCAGCTGACTGGACCCTCACCAAAGGTACAGGATGCAGATTTCCACTAGATGTGCAACGTAGGCCACTCGGAGTTTGTGTTTCAGCAACATACAGTAACGTGTCCCCTCTCAAATATGTACATGCTACTGACTTATTTATCCACCTTTTTATTACTGCAACAAAGAAACCTTTTGTGTTAAGTTTTGTGGTGTGAATCATTCAGTGCACTGTAGGGTAATTACTATTAATTTATATTTCAGCTGGTTATTTTTAAACTTTTTTTCAATTATCGTGACTTTCTTATCCAATAAAATAAATACATTTTAAAATGAGCTAATTTGGCTCTGATACAGCCACCTCTTTCTGTTTGTAGTCACAATCTGGTGCTGCTGAGGCTCTGAGACTTCTGTGCAAATTTAAGCTTTACTAGTTTTATTTGTTTTTACTTAATAAAACTTCAGGGATTGTTTATTTATTGAAATTTTCAGTTAACTTTATAAGATGTGCTGCCAGGAACTCCCTGCAACATGTTAGGAGTTTTCTTAATTAAACATATGCTTAAAGGCATTTCAGCAAAGTTTTGTGTTATTCTAAATTCTGATTAAAAGGATTCCATTTTTACTGCAACTGATGGATTTGAAATATTGGCTGGCAGTCTGTTTGATTACAATTAACTGGTATTGGTATAATAAATAAAATAAAAACATCTTTGTTTACCGCTAATAAACTCTAGAAATGCATGTGGTCTAAATATAGTAGTCTGACTAGTAGATTAATGATTCCTCTTAACCCAGATGAAAAGGTATTCCCACGTGGCATCAAAACTCAGGGTCTCAAGATCCACCAGCGCTTCCACTTTGCCAGTGCTCTGAAGAGGATGTCGGTTCTGGCCTCGTATGAAAAACTAGGCTCCACTGAACTCTGCTACATCTCCACTGTCAAAGGAGCTCCAGAGACACTCAGAGGAATGGTAAAAACACTCAGTCCTTTAAACATTCTCAGTCAGGTTTTGGCATTGTTGTAGGTAAGTGTAAATACATGCTTTTATTCTTATGCTACTGTGATTCTAGTTTTCAGAGTGTCCAGTGAGCTATGATGAGGTCCACAGGGAAATGTCACGTGAAGGAGCTAGAGTTCTGGCCTTGGGATACAAAGAGATGGGACACCTCAGTCATCAGCAGGTTCTTATTTCATTTAAATAAAACCAATCAGAGGTCATGCAAAGAGATTGTTTCAAGAAGCTGAGCTGTATGTTTTGGTGTCACATAGGTCCGGGAAATGAGTCGCGATGCTCTGGAATGTGATCTGCATTTTGCTGGGTTTATGGTTGTGTCCTGCCCCCTCAAGACTGACAGCAAAGCTGTTATCAGAGAGATCCAGGAAGCTTCTCATCATGTAAATGATCATTAGCACACAAATTTTACACACACTTTACCTGTTTGATTTTGAGATTAATACCTCCTTTTTGTGTGTTATCAGGTGGTGATGATCACAGGTGATAATCCTCTTACAGCGTGCCATGTAGCGAGAGAGCTCCACTTCATTCAGAAGGAACACACACTTATATTGCAGCCAGGTGGTGGACAGGGTAAGATATCATAATGTCAGGGTTTAAAGATAATCTTAAAAAGCTTATGAATTATTTGGATTATTAAACTGCAATTGCTTTTTAAATCAAAGACATATCACAAAGAGTTAAGTGTTTCTCTTGTTTTACTTTCAAGGTGAGTGGCAGTGGGAATCCATCGATGGCAGTGTGTGTGTACCATTGCCTCCGCCCTCTGTTTCTGCATTTGTGCATCAGTTTGACTTATGTGTAACTGGAGAGGGGCTGGTCAGACTAAGCTGTGACCCTCGTTTGCTCCACACCCTCTTGCCTCACATAAGAGTGTTCGCCCGTGTCAGTCCGAAACAGAAGGTACGTCTTGAAGCGGAAGCTAAGAGGTAGCTACAGGCTACTATTTGAAAATGAGCTTTTCAGTGTCATTATGAAATGCAATGTTGTGGTACTTTGAGTATGCATACAGTATCTATAGTACAGGTAGGACAGTGCACCACTTCCTTGTGTGATGTGTTATTAACCAAATATCAATCATTTTTATGGCAACATAAAGGCTCTAAAGGGATTCTCTGCCAATTTCACTTACCTTTTAATATGTCATTCTTGGATTTGGCCCTTTTAGGATTTTTTTCCTTCTTTTTTTCAGTGATACAGACATCATGATGTATCATAGATAATTGTCTTCCAGTACTGCAGAAATCATTACATTGTGATAGTAATGTACTCTGAGTTACTCTATTGACCCCTAATTTATGGTACCAAGAGACTGAATACTCAGACTTGGTGATTATTATTAAGCAACTCTCATCAGTTCCAATTTTCAGGTTCCAGTATGAATCATTTAGACAAAGTGCTGCAACCTAAATGTAAACATCAACATTCTAATGTCTTTCAATGAAGACTACACTATTGTGCAAAAGTCTGAAATCAATAGTAGGTTTATTGTTTCAGCAAGATTATAATGGCATCATAATGTATGTATGTATGTATGTATGTATGTATGTATGTATGTATGCAAGACTCTATAACAAGATACCACTGAAATATCTAAGAAAATTGAGAGCAGCTTTAAAACTAAGAATTAAAAAAACAACAACAACAACGAACTAAGGTGTCCAGTATTTAGTGTGACCTTTGTCTTGAACTATTTTAGGCAGTCAATGTGAGATTTACTGGACTAATCTATTGGTTTCATTCACACATGTCAAATGTTTCTTATTGTTAGGGCTACTTTTTCACAGGAACAGAGGTCAGGACTAAATACTGACTGTTGTCTGTACAAGTCATTTAGTTTATACTTTTTATTACTGTGCACAGTACCTCCCGTGTTTTCTAGTTGTATCTTAATAAACAGACTGAGAAATTGACATTTTGCACCCAACAGTCTTACAAAAATATTAGAACTAAAGATGGTCTTAGACTTTTGCACAGCACTGTAGTTAAATGTTGATGTAAAAGAATGGTCATAATAATCATAGTCTGTTTAGTGTTTTAGTGTCCCTACATTTGTTCATCAGCATTGAGTCTGAATAGGTTTTCCAATAAATATTACCCACGAATACAATGCAAAATGAATGATCATCTAATGTTGATCATTCATGTACTGTAAATTGAACTAATATTTATTATCGTGTATTGAGTTATACATATGTCTCTCTGTTGTGTTTTAGGAATTTGTAATCACCAGTCTAAAGGGTCTGGGTTATGTGACACTGATGTGTGGTGATGGTACAAATGATGTTGGAGCTCTCAAACATGCTCACATAGGTAAAATTTATCAATCATTGAGACGGATACCCTGTATTCCCATTTTTGGCGTGATTAAATGATTGGAAATGTTGTCTTTGCTAAGGTGTTGCGCTGTTAGCAAATGCACCTGAGCGCATGCCTGAGAAAAAGAAGCGCGGAAGGGAAAAGGAGACATCCACATCTGAATCCAGACCGTTACCATCTGTCAGTTCAGGAGGTAAACTGAGCTCCAGAGCAGCCAGGCAGAGGGTGATGGCCCAGAGAGAGGAGCAGCTTGCAGCACAAAAGGTGTGCGAAAACCTTTTTAAGAATCTAGAATACGTCATCTTCTGTTTATTTTGGGGATACACTACTTGCATTGTGGTCAACATCCTCTGAAGGCAGCCTGTGTAACCCATTCTAGAATTGTCCCCAACTATTAAGACAGAATGGAATTTGTTAAACTTTCAGAGTTGTTGTGCACTTATCTTAAGGGTTAATTCCATGATTTATTCTGTAACTAGGAGAGGATCAGTCAAGTCCTACGAGAACTTGAAGAGGATCAGGTACAAGTAGTGAAACTGGGCGATGCATCCATCGCGGCCCCTTTCACCTCCAAACTCTCCTCTATACAGTGCAGTGAGTAACACATATTTGAAGTTTTAACTAATAAAAAAAACTTGCAAACATCTGAAAATGAAACCTCTGTTGATGTCTGAAACTTGTTTGTCTTTGTCCCCAGTTTGCCATGTAATAAAACAAGGCCGTTGCACTTTAGTGACAACACTGCAAATGTTCAAGATTCTGGCTCTAAATGCTCTGGTGCTGGCCTACAGTCAGTCTGTACTCTACCTCGAAGGGGTCAAGTTCAGTGATTTCCAGGCGACCCTTCAGGGCCTGCTGTTAGCTGGATGCTTTCTTTTCATTTCTAGGTCAAAGGTGAGGATGTGCAAAAGAAATGTGATTGGTTATTCTCCTGTCATGGAAATATTTACACAAATCTGTTACTGTTACCAATGGCCTTGTTTCCTCGTTTCCACAGCCACTGAAAACTTTGTCTCGAGAGCGCCCGTTACCAAACATTTTCAACCTTTACACGGTGTTGACTGTGCTGCTGCAGTTTGCAGTTCACTTCTGCAGTCTGGTTTACCTTTACAGAGAAGCGCAGAGTAGAAGTCCTCCCAGGTAAATCCTATTGAGACTGTAAAAAAAAAGACAACAGTTTTGTGAACAATACCTCCACTTTGCTTTGTGAAACATAACATTTCTTTTATTTGGTCTTTTTCAGAGTGGAGCAATTTGTAGATCTATATAAAGAGTTTGAACCCAGTCTAATCAACAGCACCGTTTATATCATGTCTATGGCCATGCAGATGGCCACCTTTGCCATAAACTATAAGGTATGTCATTTTAAAGAATGCTGTTTTGCATTGTCTCTAAAATAATAAACTCACAGCATTTCTTGTTGTGTGTGATAGGGTCACCCCTTCATGGAATCACTCAGTGAGAATCGACCACTACTATGGAGTATTGCTCTCTCAGGTCTCGCCATTGTGGGACTCCTAACTGGTTCCTCACCAGAATTCAACGAACAGTTTGCTCTTGTAGATATTCCGACAGAGGTTAGCAGACATAATTAGTCTTCATCATATTTAGCCATGTTTTGCTGTGACTGATTGTGTAAGTACTCCTTGAGGTAATCTGCTTCCTGTCTGCTTCCTTGCAGTTCAAACTAATCATTGCCCAGGTTCTGGTTGTGGATTTTGTCACTGCTCTGCTGGTGGATCGTGTCCTGCAGTTTCTGTTGGGCAAAGGAACTCTCAGGCTGCCTTCTTGAACTTAGTGCCAACAGCGACCGCTGCCCTTACCAACCATACTGTAAAGGGAGAGAAGACTTTGGGTCAGGAAAAGAATTAAAGCTGCTGTGTGACATGCACAAAACAGCTGAGACAGACATGGCGTGCAGTACTGTACACTCCGTGTACTCCTTCCTTTATCCTGCTCTGCCCCCCCAATCCAGTTATGTTTATGTATTTTCATCAGCTCTGTGTTTTGATTCTTTTCTGTAATTTTCCATATTTTTTTCCCTTTTCTATATTTCTCTTCATCTGTCTCCCTGCTGCTATACAAGGCCATGAAGACAGCAGTATTTGAGTGACGTGTGAGACTGTGTGCCAGCCAGAGTGAAACACAGGACACACAAAGGGGCATTCTCCAAGAGAATTGCAAAGTGTTTTGATTTTTCTGATTCCTCCTCCTTGATTTTGTAAAAAGTGAAAAAAAAACATCTTTAACAGACTTATAAAAAGACTTACAGAATTATGACGTCTGTTACGTATTTTGTCAAGTACTTGATGTGATGAAACTGCTCACATGTTCAGCTGGTCTATCCCATTACTTTATAGGTAAGTAAAGGATGATGGTATGAGAAAACACTGTTTAGAGGGAGAACTCAACAAGTGATACCTTATCAAATGAGATAAACAATTCAAGTGCCATGTCACCAGATGAACAAAGGATCAGTGGCATTTCTAAACTTAATGGTAGCCTTATATTAGCATTATTATAATTAAATGACATTAAATGGAATTGGGAAGTAAGCAAGTAAAGGCTCTCACAAACATTGCCTTTCACCCATGTGATTTATGCTTTATGTGAGGTCCAGAACTGTTCAATTTCAGAATTATTATAGGGCCTTGAAATTTAATATGTAAATACTTCCACTCAGTTAAACAACTTCAACAATTTGTAGTCTTGTACTCTTCAACATAACCCAAAAGATGCAAGGTAAATTTTCATTATATTCAGATCCACATCAGCTTCATCAGGATCTTAGAACATACTAAAATGGCACATTCATCTCAGAAATTGACCCCAGCTTCTCTCCAAATGTTTGAACCTTTTTTTTTGTACCTAAAAAAATAAATACAACCTGAAATATATTTGAAAGCTGAAGTACATTCTACTTTTCCTGTGGGCTGAATGTTTTATTCATTCATTGTTTTGACAGTTTTTGTTTGTTTTAAAGAGCTTTATTAAACCTTTAAAAGAAATAAGAACTGACTTGTTAATCAGGGCCACTTTAGCCACATCATATTAATGATATGAATAATTAATTTGTATTGTAAATCTATTTTCCAGTGATTCTTTAATAGCTCAATAATTTAAAAGAAATGTCAGGAAAATCAGGTTCAATTTCCTGGAGCAGTCAGGCATAGTCCTAATCATTTAAATGTAATTTGTAGCTTTGATACTCAGAAAATAAGTAAAAATTGAATATTTTATGAGATAAACAATAAAATAAGGCACATTCATATTTATACAGCTTCCAATTACGCATCTGAATTCTGCTTAATGCGCTTTCTTTATGAACAATAAAACTACATTTCCCATGATGCAGCATTTTGTAGAGGGGCACGGCGCGGGCTGGGATGATACGCATTTGAAACAAGAAATGGCGGAGAAACATTTGGAAACTGAACCAGACGGGTTTGTATCTCTATCTAAGATCGACTCAAGCTAGACAATTGGTTGTGGTGCATTGACAATAAATATCAACGTATTTTAACTCTAAAAATCATTTGTCTTCGAGTGAAAATGTACTTATTTGCAGTACCCCACTGACAACGAAACCGTTAACAGCTAGCACGTTTTAACTACTTTGAACAGAAAATCTGATTGTTGTTGTTTGTATTTACATAAATTGAAGTTTATTTTAAAAAAATTTTTCGCAGTTGCGGAAGTTTCGCCGTTGCTGATATCCAGAATAAGGTAACTAATCAAAACTTTTTCACTGGCATCAAGTTTGCAGTCCCATATGTATTGCTACATCGATAAGCTAAATACGCCAATTAAACTTAACGTGTCTTTTGATCTGTATTTACTAAGGCCGACACAGTGAAGCAGACATCCAAAAGATGTTCTCTCGAAAACACAGACACAGCTCCCCCACACAAATCTCCCCGAACCGACATCCCATCTCCGACCACACAGACCCCAGAAGCAGAACCAGGACGACCAGAAATGGACGAACAAGAAATGCAGACAGACAACACTGAAGAACCTCCGCCTGTGAGCCCATCTGCACGGAGGAAATCCTGGAGAAGGGCCACCTTATCCCGACGATCTCTCCCTGGCCTTCCCAACCCTTACCAGCGTGAGTTGCCTGTTTGGAAGTCGCTAAATAATGGTAGAGATGCGTTAGTTTTCTGCAGTAACAATAAATGTTTGTGCGTTCATTGTAGTTCTCTGCAGGAGTATAAGCAAATCCTTATCGCAGCAAGAGAGGCTGGAGAAATTAATGGAGGCTTCAATGACAGTGAGTTTGATAAGCTCCTTCAACCTGTTACATATTAGGACTCAGCACTTGTGTGCAAAAATTAAGCCTATTGTGTTGTTGTACAAGGTGAACATGTTACATTGACGTATGCAAAAAAAGACTACGTGAGCAAAGTACTCTCTTATTTATGAGTTCTAAACTTTTACAAACATGTTGAAGCTTCAGTTATTAGGTGTAAATGAATGAGAATAATGTTTCGGTCATAAACAGGAGACTATATGAGGCTTAGTTGCATTAAACAGTTCATTAACTTCATAACTGCACTTTATATATCTGTCTTAATTCCTTTTTGCATCTAGATGGCGATTGATAGAACTAAAAATTCACTTCAGACAGTACCAAACGCTTCACTGGAGACTTGTCAGAAACAAGGTTAGTAGGTGCCTTGTTGCATCTTGTACCTATGGGGTATATGCTGTATATTTACATGTTAGTTATGCATCCATGACAGAGGTGTTTGTGTGTCTCTGTGTAGTTGAATACATACAGAAAGAATGGGGTTGCCTTGCTGAAAGCATCCGCAGTGAATCCCAGGGAATACAGCTGCATCCTAGTACAGCCAGGTATTGTAAAGTTACATTTATTTGACTATTTTTAACTCTTAACACCTATATTTCATATATATCGTACCTCTTTTCAGTTGTAGTGATCCTGCAGCACAAAGAGTGATGGAAAAAATCAAGAAAGCCATTAATAGGCACGTTGATCTTTACTTTTTATTAAGATTAATTAAAATTTTATAAGTATTCATGCATATAAACTTCACTATTCTTTAAATTACTGGTTTGTGTTTTAGGCTTGAGACTGAAAGTGAATCTTGGGAGTCACTATTGAACAAACATCGGAGTAAAGCAGAGCAGTTGGAAAGGTAAGTTTATACTGCCATTAAAGATTACTTGACCCAAATATATTTACAGGGTTCGTACGGGTGATTGAAATCCTTGAAAATGCTTGAATTTCAGTGTTGTGTTTTCAAGGTCTGAAAAGTGCTTGAGTTTTAGTTTAAATGCTTGAAATTATAGCTCTGTGATGTGATGTATTTTTCTATCTTTAATAACTCTGCCAGGTTAGAGGTCAAGCCAAAACTACATACAGAGAGGTGATACATTTTGAAAAATAAAACTTTGTCAAAAAAGAACATTCCCAGGTGTTCTCAGGTTGACTCCAGGTAGATTTTTATCTTAATCTTTGTCTCGGTGCTCGTTTGTCTGAAGAACACCAAGTGGGCTGCCTTGTTTTGGATAAAACTTTGTGTTCTGTGTGTGTTGTCCTTTAATTTCTAAACTTTTTGCTATTATGAAACATAATTTTAGATGTTTATAGCATAATACAATGTATATCATTGTGATAAAAAGTGAAAAAAAAAACCCTGAGTATATGTATTCCTGCAGATGTGTTTTACCCCAGTGATAAGGGGCTGTGCTGAAAAAATTTTAAAATGCTTGAAAAGTACTTGAATTTGACCTTGAAAAATGTGTACGAACCCTGTATTTATTGTGTCAATGCTCTCTTTGCTGTTGTGTGATTTACTGTTTTCTGATTTGCCACAGGAAAGTAGAGCAAGGCCAGGAGAGGGGTATATCACTAGCCACTACATCTGTGGCTGGGTCCTCACAGTACTCATTAATACAGAGCAAACCTGACTATCACAGTCTCCTCTGCAGACAACAGCCAGTGCTTCAAACCATGGAAATGATCGTACGTTGTAAAGACGATTTAACTTGAAAGACAGACGTATTGCTGGACTTGTCTTTGTGACTGTTGAAAAATGTGATATCACATAATTCTTTCAACTAGGGTTCAGTAGTATCTGAGGTAAAATATAATGAAATTTAATGAGATGTTTGTTTATTATCAACTGCAAGAATCAGTCTTTTCAAATCATTCATACACTCCTGATACAGCAAACTAGTTGGACTTTTTGGTGTTGAATAATCAAAATGTATTATGTTATTTTTATGTTCACCTCTGTATAGAAAACTACCTAAGAACTGAAATTATGTCTTCAAGGCCTTGAAATGTGGTGACAACTTCTATCTGTGAATTTAGCGTGAGTTGCTTTATTTTGAAATAATTCTTATTTATTTATATTTACAGATGGACTCTCAGTGTAAAATGGTTCGAAAGCTTCTTTCCATCAAAGAGCAATCACAATTAGTGGTTAAAGAGACGAGTGGCCGATTAGGTAAGTGGTTTAATGTGTCTAATCTTCTCTATTGAATTATTTTGGTATTATCCCCAGTAATCTGGCAATTTAACACTTAATCTGGTTTTTTTTTCCTACTAGCTGCAGACTCAGGATTCCAGGATCTTTCACCTGACCTTGTCAGGAACCTAATGGCACCACCTTTATCCTCTGCAGCCAAATAGACACTTTGGCAGAAGCAAAGCACAGGAAATCAATTGTCTAATGGACCAATCCTTTAATGACTTGTATGTGATCTTCATGTATGTTTACTCTCTGGTTATTTTACTGTTATGGAACTTGGGGGTTGAAACCTAATGTGTTTGCCTTTTTTGTTTTGTGATATTGTAACATAAGTTTGTATTTTATCTTATCCAGTTGAATGAAATTAAGTTTTCAGCTACCTGAACCACTGTAGCTCTGGTGCAGGTAATACATGTGTGTTAACAGCAGGTGGCAGTGGCTGGCTGTACAAAACTACCCATGGTGATGGCCTGAGCTGATTTTTCTATTACACCTTAATTAACTGTATACTGATCTGTAAAACAAGAATACCAACCATTCAAAATGAAGAACGGATGACTGATTCAGAAAATTAGTTTTCTTTTAATGTGGTTCCTCATAGAGAGTATATGATTCCAAATACCCCCTCTCTTTAAGAATATGTCCAGATTGATCTGTCAGGTTCACAATATATTGACTACATAGAAAATTTAAAAGATTTCACATCAAGCATTTCATAGAGCCATTTGATAAATATCCATTCAGCCAGCCATTCGTCTCGGAAAGCTGTCTCTGATCTGAGTGATAACAATGTAAAGTTTAAGAGGATTCTAGGGGGTTTTATTATAGTTTTCATTACAAATGTTTGTATTGATAAATGCAATGAAAAAATATTTTTATTTGGAATGACAGATTCACTGTATGGATGCTCATGCTGCTGTACAGTCACTTCATGTACTGTCCTTTGCTGTGCTCATCTTCAGTCACATTTACTCTTTTTTGTGTCTCATCTATTGCACTTCATCAGTGTCCCCTGACCATTCAGGAGGAGGCCCCTCCCCCACTGTGACTCACCCCCCATCTCTTGCGTTTGGCTGGGTCATTGATGCAGAACGAAGCTTTGACATTGTACCAGTCAGTCAAAGCTTTGTTTGCTATCATTTGTGTCTCTTGGTGGAATCATTCACTCATAACTCTTAATACCTAATTTGTTTTTCTGATGTTTACAGCTCAAACAAAATCTCTTGTTCAATATAAAATAAAAGTCAATGACTTCCTATGTCCTACAGTCAGGGATTTCAACATGGAGTATGGTGAAATTTCCTCATGATTGTATTCCAGGGAGTGACTAGAGAGCGTAGGGACAAGCAATGAGAAGACAAGTGGGGTTGTGACCGTGAGAGTTGTGAGTAAGGGAGGATGGAGCACAGCAGGAGAGATCGATTCTTATTTAGATGAAAATGAGGCTTGATGCTTGTGGGGTGAGAGGAGGGCAGCTTTAGCATCCAAATGAATAGAAGTTTCACAGAAATGATCCTTAAATGAATCACTAACAATAAAACGTAAAAAAGTTTACAAAGACGGTGACACTTTTTTTTTTTTTTTTTTTTTTAACTTTTTGGAAGGTCTATTGACTGATAGACAATGCTTTTGGGATTAGATGTAACACAACCAGCTTTACATTATATTGTAGGATAAAAGGTCACATTCAGTGGGCCAGTGTGTGGCATGTTAGAAGCCATCTTTTTAACCGATTTTCATATAACGCATATAAGTTTATGAACATCAATCACCAATTGGCCTCATTGAACCAAGAGGGAATTCTATATTTACATATTTTACAACCTTTTAGATAATCCTGAATTGTTACCTATACTATATGTACATGCAAAGAGCAATTACTGTTTAGGTTTACTGTATTCTTTATTCTTGTTGTCCCTAACTTTAGATTGATTAGCTCCAGATTGTAGTAGATGGATGTGTGGAGAGTCAGCATAAACCACTGCCAGTTTGGTCCTACTCCCTCATGCACACCCATCATCTCTTCTCAGTACAGCAAGACTGGCTGCAGCTCTCCTCCACATCCATTCAGCCAGCCATTCGTCTTGGAAAGCTGTCTCTCTGATCTGAGTGATAAACTACAGCAGAATTGCCCAGTTTGCAAAAAACAAGGACACTTGTTTTCAATCTGTGCTGTCAACATTTTCATACTGAAAACTGATGGGATGTTTCATTCATAGGAGGTTTAGAACAGAATAATATTTCTAGGCTAGACTCCTTTGCTTTAAGATTGAATGTTACCGGTGAAATTGCCAGCATTTGCCCACATAGATGAATATCAGTCAGTTTACTTTTTTTGGCATAACTTTAGGAACAACAGTGAGTGACTGAGACCATTTAAAAGTGTATCTGTCTTTTGTGATCTTCAAGACTTCAGAACCTCAGTTTAGGTCTTACTGAACCATCTTATGGCCTGTGTTTTTAATGTTCATAGCTGTGTAGCTGCTACAATCAGAATCAGTTTTCCTGGCATAGTATGCAAACACATTCAAGGAATTTGAGTCATTTTTTTTCCCACATTTTCCTCACATTACAGCTGGGAACAAGCACAACAAAGCAGAACAAATAAGGGTATATAGTTGGTAGGACAGCTATGTAAAAATATGTGGCTGATATATGATCATGCTTATGTATATTTTCATATATGCAGGTTTGGAAATAATTATTAGACCACTTTGACGAAGTACTAAAAAGATATCTGTTATAAATGTGATTTGGAAAATCAACAGAATTTACAAATCTAAGACGCATGAAATGTTTGCTTTACAAATCTAATCAAGAAATAAGCTATATTTAAATTGATGACAACAGAAACCCATATTTTTCCGTAACAAGGAAATTAGGGACATCTGATGTGGAAAAGTAATCAAGAAACGATTAATAGTCCATGTAAAGAATATCAAACAAGTAGTGCTGAAGAGATGTGGCAATAAATTTCTTCAGAAAATCACAATTATTTTCAAAGCTTTATAAAAACATTGTTAAGTAGCTTTATGTCTTTGTAGCCTTATGATGCAAGAGTTCTTGGTGTAAATAGAACAGATGATGCAAATGAACTGAAACTGCACTGTCCAGCTGCATTCAGGCTTTCACTTTAAACTTTATTAAGCAAATGATCTTCCTTATAATAACGACCAAAAAGGTTCATCCAGCACGTTTACGACTAAGTTATTAATTTAAAGGACACGCAGTGATGATGACGTAAGAGCCTATCATCTGTAAAAGCTGTACACGAGGAGATCACCTGAAGGATTAATCTGCTGTAGCGGCCCAAACTGTATTATATCAAATTAATGTTTTCTGTGGGCATTACACAAACTATTGTTAAATATATGATTAGCAACACTCTTATCTACAGTGGTCCACCCACCCGCAAGCTCGCGCTCTGTGTGGTGCTATGAGTTCAATGGTCAACGCGACGCACATCGCTCGCGCAGCCCAGTACATCCCACATACTCGCGCGACATCAACAACAATGGCAAACCGTAGTCTGTTTGGGTAGGAGATTTCTTGTTGGAGCTAGACGGCCAGAAAGCCTCGTCGCTTTACCTGTGTCTTATTTCTCTTTTTGAAATTACTGGGAAATAGTTTGTCGTATTTTTTCGTGTTTATATTGTTTTCGAAAATGTGCGAGGCGCTGTTGGCAAGCTCACACAGTCTGTGCATGTGTGTCCCTGCTGCTTTTCTGCTGGGCTACAGCTACTAACCTAACCTAGCTGCTTTTCACTCGGTGGTTAGCTAACGTTAGCCTGGCCGCGTTTATTGACTTGAGGGGGAAAAACAAGCGAATCTAAAGCCTGTTCATACGATCTGTTTTATGACAATTGCTTTCCGTTATTTGCTAATTGTCGCTGTCAGGAACAGTAAAAAGGTGTTGTATGATTTGTCGTAGAAAATACTTTGCTGGCTAGCTAACAGGCTAGCTATTTGTGTGTATTCTTCGACTGAGGAAAACGGCGAGTTTTCTTTGAAAGTATGGATGACCAGACGAGGATGATGACGGGTCTGACCGGACTCGGTGGACTACAACAAGCCGACGTTGGTGACCCAGACGCGGTCAGAAAACAGCAGTCCCTCGGCCAGCCTCAACAAGACATAGGGGATATCCTACAGCAAATAATGGCTATCACTGACGAAAGCCTGGACGAAGCACAGGCCAGGTAAGAAAGGCGAAGAGCCATTTTCGACATATGATAGCAAAGCTAAAGTACGCTGCATTTGCCTTATTTTTACTCACGCTCGAGCGTTTCTGTGCAACGTTCACGTGAGGTTATGCGTAAATATAGAATTAATGCAACTTCACATTACATTGCAATTCCTTGTTTAACCAGTGCGTTTAGTTACAGAATAACTTGAACACCCACATAACAGTGCAGTTGTAGTTTGAAAGGAGGCTCTTTGTTACTTCAGATCGCGCTTTATTGTAAACGGACTTTGAAACCTCGTTCACATACATTAAATACACAAATAACATTCATCGTAATGGGTTTACCTATTATACGTTGAATTAAAAAGTTTCACGTCCCTATTGAGTCTGTGACAATGGTATCTCGTTAAATTGTAAGCCTCCTCACTTTCCTAAACTAGCTGTTCTACCTTGCTTCGACCTTTTAAATTACAGTTTACTACGGTTATAATAAATGCAGAAATATTAGTCTTTGCATGCAGCAAGCACGTCTTAAATGCTTAAAGAGGTTTTGTTATATTATATTACGACTAGGAAAATATATTTAAGCAAATTAATAAAATACTTTGGAGATACGTAAAAACAATTCACAAAATGATAAAAAAAAAAGTTAATATTTGGCAAGTTACAAAAGTCAGAGTTATATTATCGAAATTTTGTCTTTTGGTCATGTTGCTAAAACTTTCAATCTTTCTAATAAGAGTATGTAAGAGTAATATTTGCTCGACTTCAGTAAGTGTGTCTTAAACTATCTAAATTAGTGTCGATAACATTAGTCATTGTTATGCAAATGCTGCCTCAATTAAGGTAAGGCTGACTCTGTTGCCTCACGTATCAGTTGAGTGGTGTTTGTGATGACAGCAATCATTCACTGATATGACTCGTCACTTAATGTTTGTGTTAGAGGTATTTCTATGAATCTATTATTACAGGGTGTATGCGCTGCAGTGTGCAAATGACCCGCACTCATTTGCCATGTGGCTCAAAGAGCATAAGGTCAGTTTCAGATGAAGCGTCAGTATTTCAACAATAGACAACTGTCCACTGCAAGACTGTGGCCACAGTGTGATGTGTCATTAGCTAGTGATTTTCCACCCAACATTTGACCACCTGGTTCTCTTAATTAATTCACTCCTCTTTCACTCCCTCCCTCCCTGGTGTTCATCCTTTTCATTGTGTGCTGGGTGCAATCAATTCTCCTATAATGTGTACGCGAGTGCAGCTGTCCGCAAATCGAGTTTCTATTAATGAGATGGTGGTGAGGGGGAGGGATGATGCTATACCGGTAACCTATGAACACTGAATATTACATTTTCACTACAAGTTTGAGGGCTTCATCAGGTCTTATTACATGAAGATAATATTTTGGTTAGTTAGGCATCCCATTCTGAAAAAGTAATTAAAGGTGTGGCTCCCTTTGAAGGGCCAAAGGTGTCCTTGCTGTATTCTTGTATTGATCTCCCACCTAAAGGATATCCTCTTCATGCCATATGTTTTCAGGATTAGCACTTAGAAGAATGCAGACTCATATAAATTCACTGGACTTACAGTACAATTCATTTTCATGTACAGCTCAAACCCTTGATCCAGCCATGTGCTAATAAACAACATAGGTGATTATTATCATAGAACATTAAACCACAGAATAGTAGCTGTTTGTCAGTATTTTACAAATTAGTTGTGAGTGGTTGAGCAGTTGGCTGTACCTAATTTGATTTTTTTTTTGTTTACTTTAGATGAAAGGCAAAAACATAATCAGAGTTCAGGACTGCATGCAGCCTGATTTTATAAATTGTTTTGATAATTTACAGCAGTTGGTATGAATTAAAATTTACAGTCCTAATCAGCATAATACATGAATCTAGTTTGTCACCCACACATCAATCACTTCCTCAGAGAGAGGTGGCTCTCATGTGAACATGACACCCTTGTCATGCAGGTGGCAGTGTGTTGGGATGGGGAGTGGTCAGGGCATCACAAGAACTTGGTGTTGCAGAATATAGTTCATGCACACCATCCGCCCTCATCCTCTCACCCTGTCGCCATATGTTCAGATGCTGGCCAGAGGACTCGCCGGCGCATTGGGGTGGATCAGACGACCCCACAGAGGGAGGGAGAGCAGGGGGGGGCATGGCAGGGGGTGGCCTGCCACTCAACTTCCAGCACAGGTCAGTACAGGACCGCATGAGCACCTCCTTCTCCCCCTCCTGCTCATTCCCTCCATTCTGAAGGCAGCCCTCCCCCCAACTCAAATCCAGCAGTGACAGTATTGGCTGAGAAAATGACGTAGTCTTTACATCAAATAGTCTTAGTATTCTCACACAAAGTACTTTGTGACATTTACAGTAGGTACACTATTAGCTCGTCCCCATAGCCTCCACTAACACTGTGGTGGACATTCACAACTGGAATTGGTGTTGAGGTCTGGTGTAGCCAAATCATGTTCATCTGTGGTTGTTATTGTTGTGTATAAGCTTTTATGTTGGTTTGTTTTTTTACTTTTGTTTCTAGTTTTTGAAAAGGAATGCATTATTTAAGTCTAAGTTTAAAATTTTTCTCAGAAAAATTTATTATACTTAGTAGTGTTTTTTTTTTTGTTTATCATATTCGCTTTATCTGTATGTCCACATTTTAAAGTTGTCACCCACAATATTTTGCCCTAAATGATGTCATTCTGATTTGTAAAATACTTTTTAAGGTATGTACAGTTCAAATGATCAGACATTTAAAAATAAGGCTGGTACAATTATAGAAACATGTTTACAAGATAAAGCAGTATCAAAACCAAGCACTACATTGACCACAGAACCAACTCTCAGAATAATGCAGTCCCTCTCTGTAATATAATTGTTGTCCTCTTTGTACAGTATGGACAAAATTTAAATTTCTGTTATAATAAGGATTCGGGCTGACCACATTTATGCAGTTTTTAGTTTTCACACACAGGCTATACAGGTGTGTGTTGGTGTATGAAGGAATCTTAGGTGTTAAGGTGCTACAATTTGATTATGCTGAACTGAATAACTTTTGCCTTTTCTCCTTTATTGCCATTACCCGTTTGGCAATAAACAGAACGTTTCTGATCAAATTAAAATGGCAGCCTAATACTGTCTATCAACTCACCATCTACTTGTACGGAACAGGTCTTTGTGCAAGAGGTAGAAATTAAATTACCATGTATTAACTGTGGATTCTGGTGCCCAGTAATGATGACCTTGAGGTTTGGCATCATTACCTGTCCCACAGTGCAAAGCATCATAATGACAACATTACTCTTACTGGTTCACACTGATGCATCAGGGATGTTTCTGTACTCACAAAAGCCTCTGGCTGTTAAAAATGTCTTTTAAAAACACCATGGTGCTCTCTTGTTATGTTGCACTACACTCTTGAAATGTTGTATGCATAATACATACAGCTCCTGTACCTTTTTTATGGAAGAGGACATGGAACGGCTTGAGATAGAGGTCTGTTTATTGTAATCCCCCTTGGTCTCTCCCTCTCTTATTCCTTCTTCTCTCTTACAGGAAGCATGCCCTGAACTGTCACAGAATGAAGCCAGCCCTCTTCAGCGTACTCTGTGAGATCAAAGAGAAGACGGGTGAGTTTCTACTTCACTTGTTCTTTGTGTTCTCTTGTCTGCACGGATTGTAACCTAGTGTTAAAATGTATTATACCTTTGCTCCAGTAACTGACACTGTTAAAAATTTCCATTAACTGTAATAAATGAATGTCAACTGCATATTATGTTCAACTGATTTAGCTAAATATAGCCATTTACTTTAGTTTTAGATTATTCTGTATATGGATAACTGTTATTTTGGCATAGGAATTATTGAAACTTAACCTATGTTTGGCCCCTTTCCAGACTTCACACTGACCAGCTGAAACTAATCTTAGGGGATCTGTGCCTTTGAAACTAGAGTCAGTCACCAGAAGTTGTTGTGGAATGTGCAATGATTGCTGATCATATATAATTTACAGTATTTGAATGCACAAGTATACCCATAGTTTAGCATTTTTTGTATGGGATATTTTAATTTGAAAAAAATGTGAGTGATGGTGTTACTAATGACTGCATTTTGACAAAGGGGTGAGGATGTATTGAAAAAACTGCTATATACAAATTATTATATTAAAAAAATCAAACTTGCAGGATATGACAAACTCCACAGGGGTTTTCTTTACGGTTAAACTGAATGCTGCTCCCTTTCAAAGCATCGTGATCAAACAGTGTAGAGTAATGGTGTTTTGGGACTAAATTGGTATGCATATTAATGCAGTATTTTCATCCTAACAAAACATGTGATGCTTGAATCGGGGGGAAAAACTACTATTACTGTATGTAATGCAGAACTTTTTATTCACCTTTTCACCAGAAAAAAATGATTGCCTATGCAAATATCTCAGATTTGCTCTTAGTCGTTAAATTATTCAAAGTAAACAAGCTGCTTATTCGTATCTTGTTAGCTATTCCAGTCAGCTATCTGACAGAATCTAGTGTAGTTCAAAAGAGGAGGCCTGGGATGGATGGCAGATTGATGGTTATGGTAGTGGGAATGGGGCAGCCTTTTGAATCCTCTCCCTCTGTAAGTCTCCCTTCTAGTCTTTCTATGTGCTTTCTCTCGTTCACTCGCCTTGTGTATCTTCTAATAGCAAGCCTGTCTTGTTCAAATACAATTTGAAAATGCTGCACTGCTGCCTGTTGTGGCCCTCTGTCAATAATGTATTATAGCTCTCCAGTGATTGGAGAAAAGTAAAGGCTAGGCTTGAGTGAGTGGGGCAGGGTACACGGTTTCCCAGGCAACCAGTGGTCTTATTTACCCTAATGCCATTCACTTTGATTTTCACATTTAGTCTCCCAGTATTGTGGAGAGAGGGTCTATACTCCTACAGTAAGTTGAGCAGAAAAACAGACACAGCACAGAGGCAGGTTAACAAAAGATTCATGCTTGAGGTGAAAATACCATCGTGGGTTATAAAGATCTTTGGATTTGCCTGTACTCTGCTGGCCATCTGCCACATAGTGCCCTCCTAACTGCAGCGTATACCTGCTTTGGCATTTCTCTGCTACTCCATCAGACCCCCTGCAGGCCCCATTATGTACCTCTGGAATGTGAATTGACTTCTTTCCAGTGCGGCTTGTAGTAGACCCAATCAGTAGTCATGTAGTATCTCCACAGATTTTCTGCAGTCTTTTTTCACTAATAAACATGCACTTGTGTCAGTATACCCACATCCACACTCACTTGCACGCATACGCACACACTGAATGAGGATAAAAGCAAACTCAGTCTTGGGTCTACTCCTACTGCTTCGGTCTTGTCCTCTCCCCCTCCCTCCCTCTGCCTCGCTCCCATTCTTGAAAGAGAAGACTTGCTCTGAACTCAGGGCTTTGATATGGTAATGTAATGGTGGTGGAGGAGGAGGGGCGG
>JAPQRQ010000027.1:27696965-27711199 GCA_037367365.1 Apogon talboti
GCTGAAAGGGAGAGGGGGGAGGGGAACTGTGTTGAGGGGAGACAGAGTGAAAAAGGGGATGCTAGCGAGGGAAAAGACAGACAAGGATAAAGCTTGTGCTATGAGCTGAGCAATGATATACTGACTGCGTTTAAGTCTTATCTATCCCTATGTGCGGAAGGCATTACAGTTAATGTACAGCACTACTCTATTGGTTAGGTTGTTCACCCTTAGTTGCACTGCTTCATATTTTGTGTGTTGTGCCTGTACAGCACACCGTTTCAGCATTGCCTGTGCAGAAATGAGAATGATTATGTATGCAGTGAAAGCCCAGCTGGATACCCTGAATATTTCATAGTATGTGTTGCTCGCTCCGTCTCTCAATGCCACACAACCCAGCTAGGGTGGTAACATGCATAATGGTGTGATTTTCTAAGAGCTGTGGATGCAGGTTATGGGCCTTACGCTTGTGTCTTTGTATAAAAAAAAAATAGAATTTAACTACCATTACTCACACTCTCTGAGTTTTAGTCTTTTAGTTAATGAACCTGTACAGTGGCAATGACAGGAGCCAGTTGATCAAACGGAAGTGCTGCTTAGATTTCAGAGCAAATTAACCAGCAAGCTCCCCATACCTGCAGGTTTGTTTGTTTTTTGTGGGATTCTAATGTTTGGCAAGTGAGTGACTGTATGATTTTTTTTATTTTTATTTATTTTTTTACTCCAATTTTATCTGCTTCCATATTGGACATTTTCAGTGTAGTATTTAACTCATTTCAACAGCTGCTATAATACCACTAGGCCACTAGACTGTGCATCAGTGCAATTGTGGGTAATCACAGCTTAATTGGAGTAATTAGGGGAATGTAGGGGCATTAGGCTACAGCTGGGGGCCATAATGAGGAGTGGGGGCAAAAGGGAGGGGGAAGAGGTGAGAAGCTTCAAGAGCCACAGTTGCCCTCTTCACTGTTGGCCAGTTGTACATCTCTTTGGACAGTGCAGAAAACAAAACACATTGTTATGGATAGTCAGTACTGTCTGAGGTACAGTGGCCTGAACTTTGTCAGAACACGCAAAAGTCTTAAGACAACAGCACAGTATTTGCAGAAATGTATTTGTAGAAATCATGTTGATTCAACAGGTACAAAACAAACTCTTTTGATCAGTGGATGAACTATAGGTTATCTGCCTAAGCAGTGAAGTGAATAGATTGTGAATGACTAAAAGGAAAGAAAAAGAGGAGGGAAAGAGATGGGCGAATCAGGGTCATTAGTTCAGGCGGCTGGGTCTGCTGCATTCCTGAGCCCTGAGATGGGGGAGCAGCAGAGCAGGAATGTGCCTTGGAGAGAGAAGAGACCAAAGCAGAGGGAAAGAAACAGCAAGAAGGAACAAGAAAAAGAGGGGGGTGAGAGGGAAAGTTGGACACTTTGCTAAGAGAGGCCTTAAATGGTGGAACAGACTCATTTATCAAATGAAGTTTGAAAACTCATCTGCTTTCGCACTCGGTAACTTAAAGTAAAACTGTTTTTGTCCTCATTTCTTTCACATCTGTTAGCTCTACAGTGCAGTTACACTCATTTGTGGGCTCTGACTGCTCCAAAACACGGCTGCAAACTGTCTTTTTAATGTGACTCCATGGTGAAACTTCACATTAAGAAAATAACACATAAGATGGTTTTGTTTTTCTTTGTAGTTTTTAATTTAAAGCAGAACAAACTACATACAGAAACAAGTAAGAAAAAACAAGAAGACCAAAGAATTCAATGGATAAAAAACTCAGATGGCTGTTAGCAGTAGGCTAAGAAGAGGAGCTCTGAATAAGGATGTTTATGCACGCCCTCACCTTTGATGATGAGCTTTGACTAACTAGTTTAATCCTTAAAGAGGACACGTACATAACACCGCACAGTTTCCATTGGGATTAATCTTGTCATCCATATTGTGAGCCTTGTCTCTTTCCCCACTGTTTAAATTGATTTCTACCTTGTGTTTCTAATTTGACAGGGAGAAATAGAAAAAAAAGGATATATATGTGTACATGTTTAACTGTAAGCTGAATGAAACAAAATTAGGTTTTAGAACCCTTCATATTAATTATTAATTCCACCATCAGCTCACTTACTTTCATACTGTGTATATGCAAATAAATGACATTAGTAGTGCTCCTCTTCTTATTTGCAAGTTGACACAAGTTGAAGTTGGGCTTTTTTTTAATCTACTTGGTCAATTGAAGTCAAATTCTTTCTTGTGCAGTGTATACAAAGCTGAATGATTTAGAAGTTAAAGTAGCAGGAGAAACTGTAGTTGGGTATTAAACACTTCAGGCTCTAAAAAACAGATGGTTGTCTACTAGAAACTTTTCAAAAGCGCAGTGTGTAAGGGAGCATGTGTGTGTATGTGTGAAAGGGAGAGAGAGAGAGAGATGAGAGCATGGCTGCAGGCTGACAGAGGTCCTGGTATAATACAGTGGTGGAGAGCAGCGACTGATAACTATACTTATGGCCACTGGGGCTCATAGTGACAGCACATGCACTCCCATTACTGGTCCCATGCCTCATGCCCTTATCTCTGGCAGCCTTCCACAGAGGGGCCACAGTGCCCTCTGCTGTTGATACAGAGGAAGTTCAAGCTCATTGAGAATTCAGCCAGGCGCTCAAAGCAATGACTCAGGGGAGAAACTTGACTGGGTTTTGACAGGGCTGCACTTCTTTGAATTTTAGCAGTGATAAAGCATTTTCCTATTCACCCATAAAACCCACAGTATTGGTCTTTTTGAATGAAATATGTGTGGCTTGTCAGTTTAAAAACTTTTGAACCAACAGGCTTTTTCAGAAGGACTTCCATCTTTGGCAGAGTATGACAATGTCCATAGATTTTCCTAAAACTGACTTTTCTTCTCTCTCTCTTCTCTCATCTAGTGCTGAGTATACGAGGAGTGCAAGAGGAGGATCCCCCAGATCCTCAGATCATGAGGCTGGACAACATGCTGCTAGCAGAGGGTGTGTCAGGACCGGAGAAAGGTGGTGGATCAGCTGCAGCGGCCGCAGCAGCAGCGGCGGCGGGGGGCTCACCCACAGACAGCAGCATCGAACACTCTGACTACAGAGCCAAACTTGCCCAGATTCGTCAGATATATCACTCTGAGCTGGAAAAATATGAGCAGGTTTGTGACAATGAATCTCTAATTTACGTAGAATTCATTCATTTTCTGAACCGCTTAATCCTCGAGAGGGTCATGAGGGTGCTGGAGGTTATCCTAGCTACCATCGGGTCAATGTAGGGTACACCCTGGATGTGTCACCAGTACATCGCAGGGCTGACATATAAAGACAAACAACCATTCACTGTCATATTCACGCCTTTGGGAAGTTTAGATTTACCCATTAAGTGCATGTCTTTGGACAGTGGGAGGAAGCCAGAGTACCTGGAGAGAACCCACGCAGACACAGGGAAAACATGCACTTATGTAGAACATTCATATACATTAGTAGTATATTAATATAGGAATGAGACGCACAACTCCTCTTTATCTTTGCTGGTATTTTAAATACTAGATATTTTAAACACTACCCTCACCTGCTTCACTGTTGTTGGAATTTGATTTCATACAGCTACTTGTCTTGTGCTGCTTGTGTGTAGGTAATGATCAGATAAAGACTGTGAACTCACCTGCAGTATTTCATGTGGATGGAAAATATTGCATCTTTGTTATTTATTGTCACAGTAATCCCAAGTGTGCTTTCCGAATTGAATACTGACTTGATTATAAAGTATTAACACACATTTTTGCAGTAACACATATGTTCATAATTATAATTATCTCTAAACCTGAGAGGAGATCCTCTTTAGAAACGCATCCAAAAACACTGAATATCTTGGTTGGGCCTCACTGATGCATGTGTAGGAATCACCCAAGGCTGTGGCCAAGCAGAACAAATTTTACAAAAAATATTGCTGTGCCCTGTAACAAAGATGAAGGCAGATGATCAGGAGAAGAGTCACAGAGACTAGGCCTGCATGGCATCATCAAAATTATTTCATGCTGATGGACAGAATCTATATGTGCTTCTTTTTTTTTTTTTTTTTAACACCACCATTCACCTCCTTTCTGTCTCCCTCGTCCAGGCATGCAGCGAGTTCACCAACCATGTAATGAACCTGCTGAGGGAGCAGTCTCGCACACGGCCCATCTCTCCTAAGGAGATTGAGCGCATGGTGGCCATCATCCACCGCAAGTTCAGCTCCATTCAGATGCAGCTCAAACAGAGCACCTGTGAGGCAGTCATGATCCTGCGCTCACGTTTCCTGGATGCCAGGTAGGCCTGTGTTTGTCTCTTCGGTAATCTGTGCATGTGTTCTGCAAGAGTGTGCACATATTAAATAGTTTGTTTTATTGTTCAGGATGGACGTAATTTGTGCACTATGTCAGACACGGACATTCCAAGCATATTGTTCATTATTTCTTTTCTCTGTGTGTCAGACGTAAGAGGCGCAACTTCAACAAGCAAGCTACAGAGGTGCTGAACGAGTATTTCTACTCCCATCTGTCTAACCCTTACCCTAGTGAGGAAGCTAAGGAAGAACTGGCCAAAAAGTGTGGGATCACTGTATCTCAGGTGAATTAGCACTCTCACAATACTGTCCCAGTAATAAGACACTGTATCTATTTTTGTGTAAGATGAAGTTACTTTGGTTGTTGAAATTTTATATTCACCTGTCTCAGTACACTGTTTCTAGCAGTTTGAAACAAAAGGCTTAATGCATTGTTTTGCATTTTGTTTTTTGTTTCGCTATTATAAAAATGCTACAATATGCAGAGCAACAAAGATTAAAATGTGTTTTCCTCGTTTAACATTGTTGAGGCAGCCACAACTCTTATGTGAAATGAATGCAGATGAAACTGTACATTTGAATATCTGACAACTCTCTGCACGTCAGGTCTCTAATTGGTTTGGCAACAAGAGAATACGCTACAAGAAGAACATTGGTAAGTTCCAGGAGGAAGCAAACCTCTACGCAGTTAAGACAGCGGTGGATGCTGCCAATGTGTCAGCGCAGGCTAGCCAGGCTAACTCTCCGGCGACACCCAACTCAGGTACCACATCCTCCATCCCACTTGACCCCAAACCCACTACTTCTCATTACCAAGCATCAGTTCCTCTACAAACACTTACATTCCCACACAAACATTCAGACAGGGTTGTGTAATCCACTGATGTGATTGTACAAAAGGAAAGGAAACCCACACTACACAAGAAATTTCTCCTCCGCCAGTTGGCACACTGCTAGTTTGATTGGAGTCAAAGATTGTAATTATTTTGGATTAAATGAGTGGTAACAACATCGCAGCCAATGTGGTATATAACCCTACTGCAAGTAATCTTCAGCTACAGTCAACAGTGCAGTATTTTGCATGTTTCATACTGTATTTTCAGAACACATGAACATTGCTTGTTGTGATACTCGCTGATATCACTGTAAGGAACTGACCTGATGTCTGCTTCAAATGCTTTCTGTTCATCTGTCATGATGCCTCTCTGCAAATTACCTCTTTTATTTAATTTGCATGCTGAATTCGTTTTCTACAAGTTATAGAAATCTTTGCATCTGTCTGTTCAATCCATTCTGATTTTTAAATGATTACTTAACACATAGCACATAATAATGTTATAGTCGCCTCAATTTGCTAAGGAAATTGAATGGACCAGGTAGGTGATCATTCACACGTTTGAGTCGTGTAGCTTTTTCAGTTTTAAGCTGTTTCAAGCAATTACCTTCAGGTTTTCAGCCAGTATTTCCTGAAGTATTAAACACCACCTGTGTAGAGTGTGAGTTGATCACTGCTTTAAGAAAGCAGAAGTAAGCATTTATAGCATGTTCAGAAATGGAGAGAGATTAAAATGAACCACATCTGACTGCCAGAAAACTAGTGTCCTGTTGGTGGCTGGTCATTCTCAGTAGCACTTTGTTTAAGGCACAGTGCAACCGTTATTCATCCATGGCTTGATGTATTGTCACACTGTCCTGGCCAGTGTGTCCTGACTGTACTTTAGTGTCTATTTCATGGAAATTAGTATTTGTGTCACCTTCAGCTCTCCTTACCATTTATTAGAAGTGTGATTCAAACAACAGGCAGACAGCTCATCAGAACAGGTGCAATTAAGTATACAAACAATGGAATTTAAGAGATGTATTTCATGATTTTAGGTTCCCCCGGCACTTTCACGTTTTTGTTCTTCTTATCGGTGTATGTGAATATGAAAATGAGAAATCGGACTTCTAGACTTGTACCATAATTAATCAGAATATGCTCCGAGAGATGGGTGACCCTCATGTTGAAGCTTGTTATTAGAGGAGGATTTATGTCCAGTAGTGGTTGTCCGTGACCACAGGCGACTTTTTGACCCCAAGGCACTGTGGTGTAGCTGATTGGCTTTTGGCTATATATATTGCCTGCAGGGTCACCGGGGTCATTCAGTTTGTCTCACACAGGCGACGCCTACCTTGGTCTGCGTTCCCTCAACGGGGAGGCTCTCAACATCGCCCCCTCTCTACAGCCGCAGGTATGCACTGAGGACAGCTGCAGAGCTGACCTCAATGCCGTCACCCCAGCCTCCCAGCATCCCCGGACACCTACCACTAGACTAGCTCCTTTTAGCCCCAACCTCTCCTCAGAAACTGCCCCCACCATCCCCTCCCCAAGTGTGAAAATAGTGACTTTTCTTAGCTCTGTGTGATCCCTGAAGACTTCACTCCAGAGGAATGTCAGTTTGAGGTTATTTCAATGTAGGAGTGTAGTATATCCTGCTGTAGTTATACCTGAGAGTACAGTGTACAATCCTTAATCGGAGTCTTTTTTAAAACATTGTAGCGGGACAACTCCCATGTTTCAGTCACCCTCTGGTTAGTGGCCCACCTCACCATCCTTCAGCCATTCCTTTCATCTGCCACCTTTCCCTGCCCTCCTTTATACCCCTTCATATGATCTCTCTGTATCCACCCATGTTGTTATATCAAAAAATTCCCTCCAACCTGGCTGTCCCTGTGATTGTTGTCTGTTAGTAGCTGTAGTAGTGTTTTGTTTTTCTGGTGGGATTCTCAGATTTCTACCGCTAAGGGATTTACTGTCAGATAATATAACAATAACCCCAAGTATAAGATTTTCTTTTGGCTTTAGTTGCTGGTTTTTAGACAATGGAAATTCGAGCACTGGGGGTTTGATGTAGAGTCCTGTTTACTGGAGGTGTAACGTTCATGAGAACTGCTCCTCTGTTCAACCTGGGTGTTTTAGGTGCAGCAGTAGGAAACTCATTAGTTGACATTGCTTTATTTATATATGTTCGCTGTCTTTTGTGTGTGACAGGTGGATACCCTGCACCGTGCTACACACCTGACGGCCGGTTATGAGGAGCTGTCGGGCAGTGGCCTCTACACCCCTCATCGCCTGGATGTGAGTACAGCAACTGTTTGTCGTGTGGGTTTAATGGCAAAGTTCCCATTCAGCCAGGTTACCTGCTTAGGGTGTAGCTGTGGAGCTTATTCAAGTGAAGGAAGTGTTCATATACTGTAGATGATATGCATGTCCAAAGATGTGATTACTAAATGATTATGGTTACTAAATCTCCAGGGCTGTACAATATGAGCTACACCTCATATCCTTATCTGAATCTATAGTGAACAATGCAAATCCAAATGTTGCACACTATCTGTAAATTCCATAAACAGTGTGTATAAAGAAGAAAATGTGGCCCAAATGATATGAAATATTGCTCTAAAAAGTGGGATTTGTGACACACCAAAGATTAAAAAATACAGTCATAATCTATGGTCACATAATATATATAAACATTTCACCCAGCATTATTTTAACAATTGCAATGTCAAGCAATTCCTACCACTAAAATCTTATTTGTTTATACTTACATTAGCTCTCATGTCAATATGGTTACTCCTCTCGTATCCTGTGTTTTACAAAAATGCAGGTCCTTAAGCTGGAAGTCGCCTAATCAATATTCACTTAGATCACATAATGAACCAATCACAACTCCTTTCCAAGAAAAGAAGTTTTGGCTCATAGGGATAGTAAGCACAAATACAGATGATTAAATCTACTTATTGTAAGACTGACATTTTACGCAGACTGTGGCCTTCCCTGACTGTGTTTGCAGGCTAACAGCTGGCAGGACACCACCAACACCCCTTCAGTCACCTCCCCCCCTGGTCCTCCTGGCAGCGACCACTCCGACACCTCCAACTGATTCGGTGGCTCTTCCTGCCATCCCTTCATTCCTACTGTGGTCTGCTTTGACTACCATCCTCTCTTTACATTTTTACAACGTCACTTCTCAGACAGCCAGGCAAGGCTGCGCTCACATTTCATAAACTCACCCTGTGCTGGAACACAGAACAGCCGAACAATAGTTAAGAGGAATTCATCACCTCGGCTCCACTTTGATGATAGAATCTGTGTAACTCAGAATGAAAAATGGTGTGGAGCTCAATGATGCTTAGACAGATCGACGACATCTTTCCTATCAAGGACTTTTTGAGAACCACTGATCCAGCCGTGTAGATGATCATGATGTCTGTACATTATGTGTATATGCACGTTACCTTCACACAGTACTCACACAGCTTGTCCACGTGCTGTTGACCTCTGCACTCGACCCTTTTGCTTTGGAAAACTGTGTGTGATTGCCTGTATCTCTTGAAGCCTTGGCATTCGACAGCCAAACTGTTGATACGGATCACCAGGGAGCTCTGCTCACCTTGCTCGTACCAAAGTGCTGCCCCAGTAGTTGTCAACACATCTGTTCCTCCAAGATCACCTCTGCCAAGTCAACACAAGACACTGTTCTATCTTCTAATCCTTCTATCTTGATGTTTCATTCTGTTGGAGATTTCAAAGTGACTAATGGAGATATGCAGTGATGGGCATGCTCCCCCACATACACACACACGTTTCTTTTAAGTCATTTTTTCCATAGTTGGCTGACATAAAACGTGTCAAGCACAAAAGTTAGCATCCATGTAACGGGTGTTGCTACCTGTGAAAGGGTAGTAAAGGGGATCACTGTTCTAAACCAGGCAGGACAGGTGATAAGAGGGCTGGTGAGAAGAGGAGGAAAGGGCAGAGAGAGGAGAATATCTTTGGTGGAGTGGATGTAACTAATAGCGCTTTTCGTTGCTAACCAATAGAGGGTGTCGGTAGATGGCTTGTAGACTTTACTTCTTGCTTTCTGTCCACTAGTTTATTTGATTGTAGGCTATTTTCTAATGCTGTTTCACCAAGAATGCACCAGCCACCACCAAAAATGAGCTCAATAAAGCATCTACATGATGTTAGGAGGAAGAAGGACAGATAGATTTTGGGGCACTGATGTGTTATTGGGACAAACGTGACATGAATTTAGAAAAGTGACTGTCTTCCATGCATGTAGGACTTCTAGGCGTGAAATTGTTTTCATTAAACCTTCCGAGTTTTTAGCTTCGTTTTTATTAACAAAAAAATAAAGGGTATAATTATTACAGTCAGACCAAAAAGGAAAAAGTGCATCATGTATTGCTATGATGTGTGTGTCTCCGTGTGGGCGTGTGTACAGTGTTCTTGGGATGTCGAAGTCAAACTGGCTGGTGCCCTCTGACCTTTGCAAGCATTAAAAGAGAGACTGGGTGCTTCCTCCAGCCAGTGACACAATGGGCGGGGTTCAACTGAGATCTCCCTCCCATCGCAAAACATTGAAGCTTGTGAGCCCGAGGCAACACACTACAACCTTCTGTTGTACCAAAACCAAAAATACCACGTTCAGCAATGTAATAATGCTACTCTGTGTCTCTAAAGTTGGTGCACAGCCACCTTTTCAGTTTGAGGAGGAGAGGAGGGAATTCTATTTGTATCTGTGTCTCTCTGTGTGGTGTTGTCATGCCTCAAACTGATTTGATTTTTTTTTTTTTAGTTTTTGTTTTTTTGTTTTTATTTGGGAAGGGGTGGGGGGATGGGAGGGTTATGTTATGGGGCGTTATGGGAGGGTGGGTGGAGTCGTACCGTTATATCACACCTGTAATTTGATTGTGTCAGTGGAGCACCTGTTCCATGAGAGGGTTTACTTCCTCCTCCTTTACACATCTTTTTAATATCTTCTGGTAAAAACACAACAATCTTGTTTTTTGTTTTTTTTTTAGTTCCACGGCCGATTGGGCAAGGGCTTCTCTCACCTCTGTTACCAAAAAAGAGGCAGTGCCGGGTGGAGTAAAACTCTTTAACTTGTGTTTAAGACAAACCTGCAACGTTTTTGGGGACTTTCATTCTTTGGAACTATTTTCTACATTAACTGTTATGTGAATAACAAAGCATTTTGATAGTAAGGTAAAGCCTTATGAAGATTTAAGTGTCAGTCATGACTTTGTTGAACCATATGTTACAGAACAAAACTTGAGCTTGTAAGCTGGTCACGTGATATCCCACATTTAATTGTTTTGTTACTCATCGCAGTTAATATGACTGTATCTTATGAATAATGTTATCACCACACCAAATTATCATGCCTCCCTCCCCTTTTCTACCTGTTGTAATGGATGTCACTGTACAGTTTGTGTAATGTTTCAGTATTTTTTTTTTTTTCTTTTATAAATTTTGATGTTTGGTTGAGATGCCAGTTTTATTTGGCCTTTGTGTAACAGGATTCACAATAACTCTGTATCAATTTTCAATTTTATTTAGGTCTTTTGTTACATAACCGGGTGGTGATGTAAGGTTTACAGAGGTAACGTTTGGTGCTGTGGAAATAATAGTACCAGTCGAGGTGTTGAGGCGAACATTATGAACTTAATGAAGGGAATTTTGACATGTCGATCCATAGCAAAATTCTCCCATTTGTTCACACGGCCTCAGTTACACAGTCACTTCCTGAAATAACTCATCCTGTCGTGGTGCTTCTTTTAAGTCTAAGTCCTATATGAAAACTGCAGGAAATCAGGAATTCCAGTTTAGGAAGTTGTAGAAGGAGTTTGACAACCGTTGCATCATTCCGAGGTTTGATTTAAGCTCCAGCTAGATGCGGACGAGCAGAAGTCACCTGTCTTTGTGGTTTTTTTTGTAAAAACGTACCGCAGAACTTCACACAGTGTAACTGAGAGAAGGTTCGATACGACTGAGTTTTGTTTGTATGGCTTCAGAATAAAGGGCAACTTGCAGTTTTTAGGCCAATGTTTGTTGTTTAAGTAGACCGCTTCTACTCTGCTCAAACACATTAATACTCAATTACACAAACGTAAATGTAGCAGATAAATTTTGTAAATTCGAGCATCAAATCTAAACTTTTTTTTGAATGATAATCATGTTGAAAACGTGGTTGGATCATGGCTAAGTGACTTCCACAGCACCAAATGACTTGTTAAACCTGTTTGATTTCTTTGTTTTTATTAGTATATTTGTATCTTCCCTCTTTCCCTTGTATTTACCCCTCTCTCTACCTCTGTCTTTCCATTTCTCTTGTATATAACCCCCACTGTTTTCAGACTTGTGAGTCTGTATGAACTCCTTTTATACCTCAACTTTAGAATTGTTCTAGAAAGAGTAAAACAAAAGGAAGAATATGACAAATTGTAGTGTTCTTATTAGAAAATTAATAAAATGATTTAGTGTGATTTTTTTCAGTATTTGATTTCAAATTTTAGGAGTGTTTCATTTTATAATTTGTCACAAATGCTCTTGTGATAGTCAAATGTAATAAAAGGAGAGATTGCACCATCTGATGATCAATATGTGAATCTTATCTAAAACAAGATGGAGAAACACTAAATATTTACCCAACCACAGGGGAAAAAAAGCCATTTCCTTTTGCTAAGAGTTGCAGCTTTATATAGTTTTTTTAATTTTATTTTATTTTACAAGTGAAAGCATCAAAGAGGTAGTTAGGCCAGGAGTTGCCTCAGTTTAACAAATGAACACTTATGCACGTCATGGTTTGATGGCAGTAGATGATGGGGAATTGAAGATCCACGACCATCCTACCCCTGGCATTGTCAATAGTCATCTTTATTGTACGTGTCCTGATCTTGTGACTTCTGGACACAACCAAGAGTCTCCTGCACAAATAAAGGACATGGAGGAAAACTTCAAGTCACACAATGAACTCACCCCCACATCAAAAATCTCATTTGATATCACACCACCCTGTTTCCCCTCCATACTGACTGGTATCGTTCTCCCATTGGTCCCCCCCCCTCCCTTTAGCAACTGGTTCCACAAACAGTTTATTTTCAGGGTTCGTACGGGTGTTTGAAATCCAACTCAATTCAATTTCAATGTTGTCTTTTCAAGGTCTGAAAAATGAATTTTAGTTTAAGTGCTTGAAATTCTGACTGTGATGTGATTTGTTTTTAATATTAACTCTGCCAGTTTAGACGCCAAGCCAAAGATACTTAGAGAGGTGGTACATTAAAAAAAAACAACTAAACTTTAAGTCAAAAAAGAAAATTTGCGGATGCTCTCAGGTCGACTCCAGGTACATTTTTTATCTTAATCTTTGTCTCGGTGTGAGTGTGTCTGAAGAACACCAAGTGGCCTCCCTTTTTTTCAGATAAAAGTTTGTGTTCTCCTTTAATTTCTAAACTTTTTGCTATTATAAAACATAATTTTAGATGTTTATAGCATAATTCAATGTACATCGTGATAAAAAGTGGAAAAATAATCATAAGTATATGTATTCCTGTAGATTTGTATTTTACCCCTGGAAAATGATGAAAATGACCCTTGAAAGTGCTTGAATTTGACCTTGAAACGTGTACGAACCCTGAATTTTACTTTCAACCTCTAACTTTTAGACAAAAATTGAACCTGTGGCTCGTAGGTAAACACCTCCACGATTCACAAACGGGAAATGTGAGAAAGAGGCTAAACACCACATGAAATGAAACCTCTGTGGCTCCTCTTCATCGCCCACAACCCAGACCCTGTTTGGTCTTTGAAGGTATGAACTGTACTTCCTGTGCTGCCTGACTGACAGATTTCTTCAGCCTTCCGAACTCTAACTTGTGTGACAGTATTTACCTCAGGCTTGACAGGTGAGGGCGCCCTCTGCTGGCCACGCCCTCTCCAACACAGGCAGCACAAGATGGACTTGAACGTCCTCCTCATCTCGTCGTCCCTCAGGGAGTAGATGATAGGGTTGACCAGGGAGTTGCACTCCGCTATGACCAAGCAGAACTTCTCAAAGACGATAGCGTGGCTCTTTTTCCCCAACAAACCGTCCAGTAAGAGAGTCACGAGTCCGGGTGTCCAGCAGATCACAAAGGCACCTGTACAGAAAAGGGACAATGGTGGTGGCACATAACTCTGAAACAATTATACCCCAATACATCTTAGATACAAATACTGCAATCTTCATACTTCAACCCCCCCATTTGTCCAGTGAAAACCACGTATCTCCAAGCTGAAGAATGGCTTCTCAACCCATTTTATTTCTACTCCTAAGAATAAACTCTTGAAAAATGTATCTGCTGTAGATTAAACTATTCAATAATATACAAAATAGTTAAAATGATCTCAATCTTAAATATATACAGCAGTAAAATACAAGATTTACTTTAATATTAATGCTCATCAAAAAATATCAATGTAAAACACAGGGATCATTTTACTGCTTTTTCTTGCCATACTTTATGGATATTACGCTGATAACAGGTGCATATGTTTTATTTCATAGAAGGTTTTGAATACTGAAGCTGGGGAGTATTTTCAGTGCAGTATTGGTACTTCAACTAAAGTAAAGGATCTCAACGTACAGCTACGTTGGGTAATACGTTGGTTAATCTTTGTACCTCACCATGTCGTTGCTTCACATGAGTAATGCTTAAAATGTGAGTTAAAAAAATATTTACCCTGAGGTGGATTATGACCTGAATCTGGTATTTTACTTTTTCAAGTCGTCAACCTTTTAACTGGAAGCGTTCTGTCGCAATCAGCCCAGGTCTGATGAACAAACAAGGCCCGAGCTGAGGAACTGGTTTGGGAGGAAGTGGATGCCGCAGGTGCAACGCTTAGTCATGAAACCGAGGAGAACTTACTTTTCACAGTTTTGAAAATAGATTTTGTAATTTGCATGGGTCCCTACAGGGCTCATTTTGACAGTAAAATTTGACCTTTGACATATAATCCTCTATATCAGGGGTGGGCAGTCCTGGTCCTCGAGGGCTGGTGTCCCTGCAGGTTTTAGATATTTCCCTCTTCCAACACACCTGAATGCCATTACATC
>JAPQRQ010000027.1:27733300-27747085 GCA_037367365.1 Apogon talboti
ACAGTGCCCAGTTTTTCATAATGTCCTCCCAGGCACTCAGGGACATCATACAATATGCAAGCAGAGGCTGCCAAGAAAACAACAAACCTGAATGTCTGACTAAAAAAAAAAAAAAAAAGCTACGATCGTAAAGCAACATATTCAAACCTCTGTAAAAGATAAAGTTTGTCTACCGGCCTTGAGCACTGAAATCTGCCCCCACAACTGGGCCTTAAAGATAAACACAGACAACTGAATGGACCTCTGACTAATCTCATTCTTGATGAGTCACTTTCTGAGAAGAAGGAAGCTGTTTGCACACCACATGATCACTGCCTCGATTTCCCTGAAGCACTAACACACAGTGGAGAGTCTGACTAACTGACCAATATGTTGAATGACAACATAAGAAAAGATACGCTCTGGCTACACACACACACACACACACACACACACACACTGTACAGGGCTTTTGTAGTTCTTAAAATAAAACCAAAATAAGCATGCACAGATCTGGGCATACTTCCAGGCAAGAACTTACACACTGTGTCCCATGTTAACCTTCAGCCACAAACAGCAAAACTAGGACTAGAATGCGAGTATTTTTTTGGAGTATTGGTCTACCCCCTCTGCAGACATCACGGAACAGATCTGGCTGTGTTAATTTCTACTAAGGGTATTTTCCCCCTGCCTTGACTGTCAGATCCATGATTCTACTATTCATTTCTATTTATTGGTCGTCAGAGATGAAAAATGATTTTGTAGGCCCTAGCTTTTAATACATGACAACCTCAGATACATTTACATCCAGATACAACTATTGTAATTAAAACATGGGCACTGGCACAAAACAAGCCCCCGTCTTCAAACACTTAGCTGAAAATCCTGAATCGTCTAAAACTTTTACAGTGATTAAAAAAGGCCTTCAAAAGCAGCCGCTGATAAACAAAGGATGTCTAACCAATTTTATTTGGCTTAAGATTAGGCAAACAGAAAAATAACCTGGCAGAACCAGACTGACAACATTTGGACGTTTAAGATAATCTTACATATTATGTTCCCACAGGCACCAAAACAAGCTTGCAATGAAAACCATAAACAATAAATATTCAACTAATTTACACCGAGCACTTATAAATTAACAACAAATGCATGAAAATATTATAGTTTCCGGCACAAATGTTGGGACACAATTGAAAGACAGTTATATACAGAGAAGTATTCTGACATCTAACAATGTGAGGAAACCAGACTTTCCTCCGCTTTCTGCAAAGGCCAATGGGTCTCCTAACTGTAAACAATAGCAAGTACAATAGTAGTAGGTGAAGCTGAAGTTTTGTAATTTGATATAATAAGATGCAAGTCAGCAACCTTCTCCAAATAACAAAAGCATGACAATCACTCTCATATTACCTTATTAATGGGAAATATTTGGTCAAAGGTAAAATAATACTGTTGATAAATGTCAAAATAAAAAGTGGAAGTATATTGTAGCACTAATTTACAGCAATACAACTAACAAGAGGTTAAATTTTTCAGGTTTCACAACACAAGTAACCCTGTATGATGTCTCTTGCATTAACAAATTTATGTGTCGAGAAAAGGAACAATTTGTTGAAATTCATATGTGAAATATTACTGTGGGGCAAGGTAATAATCATACATAAGCGCCTGATTAGTGAGTGAGTACAACTATATTCCTTGCCATACAATCTTGCATGTCACCAGTATTAGAAAGTTGAAATTGCAAAATGCGTTTGTAGCTGTGGCTTTGTTGAAGGATGCAAGTATAATAAAAAAAAAAAAAAAAAAAAAAAAAGCTGGATGAGCAAATGCTTCATGCTACTCATTAAATGTCCTGAAGTACAGCTGCATTTAGATGAAACTGTATGGAAATATCATCTCTGTAAGACAACAGTACAATAAGTCTCCACAAAGATGCAATGGCAATAATATGAACCTGTCCAGCTGGTCTGCAATGCTGCATGGTCCACAGTATCACCACATACACACAAACACTGCCATATGATCTTTGACAGTTGATTAACATCAGCGACACACATATACACAGCGACAGCCCTTAATGTCACAACACTGCAATACAGACAAATGTAAACAAACGTCATGAACACATGGTTAAAATGTGCTCATCTACTGCAATTGTCTGTGGGGTGTCAATTAAAGCTTCTGTGCGCTTTATCTGAAGTATAAATAATTACTTCAAGCTGTTTCCAAATGTTTCCACGATGCCAGATGCCCACCCCTTGTCGTTTGCGTTTCAATACTGAATCATAAATGAACATACGCGAAAACTTCGGTCCTGCTCATCAAATTTGTTAGATTCACGTATGCAAACCCATTTGTTAAAAAAGTAGAGGTGAAACACAAACCCACATTGTCATGACAAGGGAGACAGCTATTAGGTTACAGACTTACTCACCTCGCATCATGTTAACCTCACCAAACGCATGTGTTACAACCATAAATTCTTAATGATGTTCTTGGCTACCCTTGGTCTATTAAGCTCCCTTCACAAATAAACTTCATCAAAAATTAGATTAATTAAAGAGGTATGGAATTTCAAGAAAACTGAGGCTATTGAGACGCATCAAGGTCCTGCAGTTGAATCATTAACTGATTAATTGTACATTAACCATAAGTAAATATAAGTTGTAATACCACTCGTGGCTGCTGGGTATTGATTCTAAAACCACCTGCCTTGTATGGACTAAACACTGAACTTTTCTCTAAAAATACTCAGTCAACATTTTCCCCCAGGAGGCATTCCAGTCTGATTGAGTTTTATTTGGATAAGTGATCTGGTGGTTCATCTTTAATTTTTTTCATCTCTTAATACGATTGCTCACCTGCTCAGTCAGAATTTCAGAGCTTGTTTATTTAGAAAAACAGCCTTTTTCCTGGTGGACAGCTCATCTTTTGTTATGGTTAGTAGGTTAAACTACCGAGACCATAAAATGACTTTGACAGACAATACTTGATGAAACTGACTATTTTCACTCCATGGCCTCACCGTTTTTGCCTGAATATTGTCACTTCTGTCCACAAAGAGCCAACATGGTGACATACAATCCACAAACTTGCGGCATCAAAACAGAAGTTCAGAAACCAATAGGTACTGTCATGGTTCCTACATCCACTAATTCTCTACGGTCTATAGTTGTGTTTCTTTGCATGTCTTAAGTTCCTCTTCTAACTGCATTTGGAACTGATCACCACGACTACAACCACCACTCCAGTGCAGCAACTTGAAAATGGCGTATAAATCGCTGCTGGTTAACATACTGTCTTTTTATATTCTACAATTAAATTACAGCAGAGAGCAGGAGCAGCTTGAACGGAGGTGTAATAGGCTGAACAGGCTGACACTAAACAGTGAGCAGCTGCCCAAAGCTTGTGTGACTATGAAGTAGTTAAACAAGAGAAAACTTACTTGGAGCAAGTTCATCAACTGATTTATTTTAATTACCAGCCAATAAAAACAGGCAACTCTCCAAAGACAAAGTGTGTATATTGTCTTATCTTGGAAGGAAAGTAAAAACAATCCTGATATACTACCAAGGAAGACATGAGGCCTTCAGAATACTTGCTAAAAAATTCAAGGCAATAAAATGTAGTAAACATTAACATTACAGTATAAGGGTTTTTAAATTCATTAATAGTTTTCCTCAAATTCATTTAATTATGTTTAACATCATGTTCAAGCAGCCTACCTTATTTGGATAATTAGGCAGTACTATTTTATGTGACAACGCGATGATGTCGTCTCTGGTGACATCATATTCAATCAGTCTGCCTTATAAATTAGTAAAAACCATTCTCAATGACCTGCTGTCTTGGTGTGAAAGCCATGCTGGCATGTGAGACTAATCAAGTCTGCAGAAGCCACGAACAGAGGTCAATCAAGAGGTCCACTTCCTGCTGCTCCTTGTCCTGCATCACTCTTAGCTCTGGAATAGCTGTTGACCTCTGACCTGGACATACATCACTGAAGACTGCTGAGGAATGCTTTCTGGGGAGGAAGTGGCTCTGGTTACTGGTGTGGGGGATGCACACCAACTCACACCAGGAAATGTGGTTCAGCGTGTAGCCTGACAGTGACTCTATCCTACGAGGAAACATGAGGAAAACATAACACCAAGATGTCTGCATCCACCATTAAAGTAAACTATTACTTATTCATGCATGGAGTGGGGTCGAGTTCAGGCAAAAACGTAGGCTTACAGATGCCACTTGAGGCCTTCGCTAAGTGTCAGAATGATGGCCTCTGTTTTGCCTGAAAGCAAGTGAATAAATAATTAATAAGACCATAGTGACAAGGCCAAGAACAGCACTCCTTGCTTATTCAACCAGAATTTTTGTTGGTACATAAAACCACCTTCAACCCTTCTTCAGGAACAAACTCCATTCTTCGGTTACCTCTCTTCCAACAGTCCACCACATAATAGTTTTACTCATGCTGCTAGTAACTGGTCTGTTAACGCTGATGCTTAAATGTTTCCGATTTACTTTTTCAAGTGGAATGATTTGCGAATAAGGAATGTAGAGGGTATTTTGATTTCATCCATTTCAATTAAGATAACAAATTTAATAAGACTGTAAAAAACAAACAAACAACAAAACAATACCTTATCTCCTGTAATACACAAGTGAAGTAGATATAGGTAGGTCAAAACAGAAATAGAGGATGTGCAAAAAAAAAAAAAAAAAGACATATTTCTGGGACCTAAAGTGGGTAGAGTACTTAATCAAGGTGCTTGCTCTTTCCCCACTTTTATATTTGTGTGCCTACCTTTTTGGTTGAGATTGTATCTGTTGTGTGTAGTACAAAAGCTCATTTTAATAAATGTATGACTGAATGAATGTGTAATTCGCAGTAAATTATGTTTTACCGACAGAAATGTTTTCAAAACTTATGAAAATCGCAATAGTGCACAGATATCACACAAACAAGTTTCACTAGAATCATTCCAGTACTGACCGGTTAGTGAAATCACATCAAGTGTTTTATATGTTTTCCTCATGTATTTCTTTATCTTACAAGATTATGTGTCTTTGAGCGTACTCTAAAATTCAACTCTGAGTGAAACTTTATTCCATACTTTATTAAGACTTTCACACAAAATTCCAGACTTTTCAAGGTCTGGAAAACAGCATTTCAAAATTCCATACTTTTTAAGACTTTCAAGACCTGCACAAGCACCCTGTTAATGAGCATCTCTAAGATGCCCAGGAGCCTATGCTTTCAGCGTACAGATCCATCATGCTGTAAAACTAACATTGAAGAAAATCTGATGTACACATTATCCAGAGGAAGTGCAGACCCTCAAATATGACACAATGACCCATATCAAGTTTGACTGTCAGCTTGGTGTGTCAAGACTCTATCAACTGTTCAAACTTCATTGAAGCCAAAAATGTTTGTATTTTGAATATTATTACTTGTCATTACTATGGTCAGTATGAATAACTGCTCAAGCATGATTTATTTTTGTTGAATGTATTACCAAAAACATTAGGTATAAGAATGTGAAAAGGGAAAGAAAATGAAAGAAAAACATCTAACATGACATTATTTGCTTCCCTACATTAACATTAATGTTCTTTCCAGCTTCAATTACAACGGAGACTTTGTAATTCACATTTGATTTGACTGTGTGAACACATCTGGTGTATTTTATGTGTTGAGGTGGTGTTTACAAAGATTTTAATCTGCAGGGGGAAATTAGGCAATTTTTTTAATCCACTGTTCAGACAGAATAATTTCCTTCTGGAGTTAAAATGAGCTCTGTCACAGTATTTAATAAACTAAGGTATAAGTCAGTAGCCAAAGAAAATTGTATCCATCATGACTGTATATTTGAAGAATATATGCAAAGGATATGAGGATAAAGTAACTAATGGTCATTTAAACAAATAAAATAACAACTGGTACAAAATAATGGTACCTATAATGGTACCTATTCCATAATACATTTAAGACACTGTACTATTGTAACGTTGTCCATCTTTAATAATACAGTGAGGCAATCTGCTACCATCCCTTGGAAACCGTGCTTCAAGAAAAACAAATGTTGCAGTGGTTTCTATGGTAACACACTCGCACTACCCTGGAAGGTATTTTTTATTCTTGATGGTACCAAATTTAAAGTAACCACCCGTGACCTATGTTACTGTTTATTGCCCACAGATGAACACAAGACCACATGAGGTCAACCAGTCAGAACACATGTGAAAATCTGGAACGCTCTAGTCACACCTGTCTTACGTAAATGATTAAGACAACAGTATTTGTTATTTGCTATAATTCATAGCAAGTTTGCACAGAAAAAGAAGTTTCCCTAGTGATGATTACACACACACACTTTAAAGTGTATGAGTCAGTGCATGAGCACAGAGGCAAACTCAAGTGCACTAACTGTGACTCAGGCACATAATAAGAGGAATAAGGCCAGAATCACACCAGTTCTTTCTGGCTAAACTTTCAGCTGGTTAGAGTGAAGAGACAGCCAAACCCTTCCAGGAATCCTCCACCATCTTTACTAAGGCTGCACACACACACACCCACACCACCCCCTTCTTCCTCTGTAGTGCCCCTTCCCCCACACCCCCCCTCTCTCACCAGGAGGTAGGTTCATGGCTTCTGGCTAAAATCTGGATAACAATACTATCCTTAACCTAACACTAAACATACTTCCAAACTAGGTAGTTAGACAGTTGTGCTGGGCCATGTAAATTACAAACAACCCACATGATAGTCCCAAGAACAATGACTCCAGGCCACCCCAAGGCAGCATTTACTATGTACATCAAGTAAAAACAAAACACCACATATTTTGTTTTCAATACTCCAAAGACTTAAAGGAGTCTGTTAAATATCTATGAAGTTTAAAGATAAGTCTAACTCAATAAATAATGTTACCTTTTCACAGAGACTGAATGTGCAATTTTTTCCAGAAGGGCATCCAGTTTTTGAAAATCCAGCAAATCGTTTGACTTGGCATGCATCATGTAATCCATTTACGAACTCCTTTAAACAGAAACAGAAACCGAAACCCCAAAAACCAGGTCACAAAAGAATTACACTGAAGTTTGTTTTTCCCTTTCTCTCAAACCAAAACACCGGAGGAATTTATCCTTCAGGCTCCAGTATGTATCATAAAATCCCAGAAAGCACAGTGAGTAATCCTTATCGTCGTCCAAGCCGAGTTTGAGGGTGGCTGTTCCAGGAAAAAGGCCCCTGTCTGGAAACAGTAGGTCCAGGCAGGGAGGAGAGGCTTTGGAAGCCTACAGCCGGCAGGCTGTGTTAGCTGTGTGAACCGCCGGTCCTCTCTCTACCCCATCCCCCTCTCAGCAGTACAACGGCCCAGTTGCCATAGGCTCTTCGCTCCATTGTGTGTCCTCTACAGGGCCTCCCCAAGTTAAATGGATATCAAGAGGTGTACAAGGAGTAGAGGGAAAGGCGAGAGAGGAGAGAGGGAGCTCCGATAAAATCCAGGAGGAGCACTTTAGTCCTCTAGCTCGCTCTCTCCCTCTCTCTCTAGCACAGCAGACCAGCATGCAGTTGCTCAACAGTAAAAATGGCTCTGCTGCTTCCTCATTCAGCGGAGCCTCAGCCCACACACCCCTCCCGCCCTCTGTGTAAGGCGCTTGCTCATTCCACCCCTCCCCTCTTTCCCCATCAATAGCTTAAGGTCCCTGCTCTCTCCTCTCTCTCTCTTGCTCGCTCACTCACTCAGTTACACCTTTAACACCCCACCCCCTTCCTGTCTTTTCCTTCATCCATTTCATCATGCCCCACCCCCACTCACACTCTTTCCTCAGAGTGATCTTGGATATAGCTTCCCCCACCAACGGAGGGGCTCCCTTATCTACTCTCCATCCACTCACATTCACACTTAAGGTGCACTACGCCAAAACAAAAGTAGTTGCACAGTTTATTTTCAGGCAGCATCACAAGCTCTAACATATAATTTTAACAAGGAACACATTTCACAATTGATTGGCAGCACTGAAGCATGACATTTTTTCATTTGTATATCAACTGCTGTTTGAAACTTTTAACTCTCCCAAGGCTACATAAAAATGAACTGCTTTAGTCTCCATGAAGTCAAATACCATGCAGAGGGTTGAGAGACTGGATCTTACATGTAATGGTCAACAGCTATGCGACATAAAAGGAAGCTAACTTGATCATAGAAAGACTGAGACCACCCACCATACCTTCCTGTACAGAGCAGCCTACAATAATTATTCTCATGACAGTATGGTGAACACTGCAGTGGCAACAGGAAGTAAAGATCTTTTAAAATCATAACACAGGTTAGATTTCCAGAATACTTCATAGGATGCTTTCTTTTGTTAACCATTTTGTACTGGGTATGCTTTTCATACATACATATAACAATTATTAACCAGTTATCAAATATAGTAGGAAATTTAAACAGCATTATGAACTGTAAATCAAGTTTTTATCAGGCAAAACTTGATAATTACAAAGTAGCACTTTTTGAGTAATCAATATCAAAAACAAAAAAAAAACACCTTCAAGTACAGTCCATTCTGCCTTTTAATAGCAATGGCCTGTAAAAAACAGCAGAAATCTAGGTAAATTGAGGTAAAAGTCAGGGAACCTTATAGAGTACAATCTCAAAAGTCATACAGGATATAAATATACTACTTATATAATCTGCCTATAACCTGAAAATGCTACTTTTTTCTATAAGAGCAGTCTTTTGGTGGCATTTGATAGTGGACAATAACATTTGTTGGGTTAATATAGAGCAGTGCAGTAAGAAGATGTAATGTCTATTGTTTCATATTATACTCTATTGTATGATACAATTTCACATAATAAAGTTTTACCTTCTTCCACACGACACACATGCATGCAGGCAGCAAATTTGCATATGATGGGTTAACCTGGCACAGAACAAGTTTATTCTGAGTATGTGTCATCAGCCAAGGCAAAATGAGGTGCTCACCCCTAAAAGAGGGAGTACTTCTGTCAGGTAGATGTGGTCTGGATCTGAAGATTCTGATCTGGACCAAAAAAGGGTTTTCTCCAAAGCTTCCGATATTCATTCAAAATTTTATATTTTCTTAAATGTTTAATAGACATTTTATTCAAAGATCTTTAAAAGGAAAGAAACAATCAAATATGAGTAAGAACCTTTTCTGTTTAGTTATTTTATATTAACTATTCATTTACTGAATTTACAGGGAGATTTTAGTCACATCACACAGTCCATGTCACTACCATCTATAATATAGCAAATCAATCACATGTCATGTTGAACGTTGATAATACACGCTACCAGAGGCAAGCTGACCTGACCTTTCACCGATAGGCCAATCTTAAGATTAATGTGAATGAAACACCCACAGTTTTTAAATTAGTTAGATGTCAAAACTCCAAGGGATTCTGGGTAAATGGCTTCTATGTAATGTACACCAGGTAACTAGCACATGCAATAAATAATATCTGATTTCCCTTAAGAAACAAAGAGCAAAGCAGTAGCTTGTGTGCTGCAGCAAGACACTGATGGTGTTCTCGCAGACCGACTTCACCGTCCACGTGCCATATGCACCATTCCCAGAGACAATACAGCAGCTGCCAGAGTGACAAAGCTCCAACCTACAGCAATTCAGAAGGCCAAACCAATGGGCCTGTCACTGGGAGGAGGGGGGTGTGGGGGTGTCGTATTCAGACACATGGAAGGAGGGGACTGGGATGATAGGGAGTGGAATGAGGAAAGTGAAGCAGCGAAGGAGAGGCTTGCATTTAGACTGGGGGTTGGGTCGTAGCGGCAGAGTACACAGAGATGAGATTCTGCAAAAGTCTGAGGGCACTTCCATTAATCATCAGAGCAGCCAAATCCTACAGGGACCCGGAGTAGAGAAAAAAGGGGACATGCAACTGCTGTAGTTCTAGCTTCTGAATTGTCAGTATTTGCTTCTTTTTCTTTGTTGTGATAGTATGGTTAAAGGTTTATAAAATTAAACGCTATTATTTGGCATTTTACAGACTGAATAATTCATTTTAAAATGGCAGACTAGTTAGTGATGAAAATTATTATAGTTGATAAACATTCCCTTGCTGTACATGGGCTAAAGAGGGACCAGGAAAAACAGAGGTCAATCGATGCTGGATTTTTAAAGGACATTTATAATAACAAAAGTTTGGAGTTGGGGAAAGCTGAGAGCTGATTAACTGACCAAAATCATCCCACTCCTCCACCGAAACATAACACTGAAAAGCTATTATACACGGCTAAAACTAACCATCTTTCACTAGAAGAGAAACCAGACAAGTGTTGCACTGAATATCAAGGTCAAAGAAATGAATCAATAAATCTGCAACTAATTAAAAAAACTTTATCTCTCATTTTCTCCTTAAGCCAGGCTAATATTAGCTATTGGCCACTATTCACACCAACTTACTGAAAGCTGGTAAAATGTTCTATATTTAGAAAAATTTGTTGCAACCACAGCCATCTCACAAATGTCCACCAGTATGGTTTGACAAACTGTAGCAAACTGTGAAATCTAAATAAAACTATTTCTTTCTTATTGTATGATGAGCAGAATGCAGTCTATAGTAAGTTCAACCAAGTGACTGCTCTATAAAGTGGCAGGAACATTCAAGTAGAAATAGCTTGTCAAAGCCAACAAGGTTATAGATTCCATCCATGAGAGCGTTTTAGATGCCATCAGTGCCTGTCGCTTTAGAATTACCTCAATCTAATGAAATCTAATGATGAAGGTGCATTAAGTCATACAACCTAATTCCACACATTTCTCACATTCCCTCTTTAATATTGCATATTTTCTTGTCAACATTATCAATCAGTTATTAGCAAGATCTCATATTAGCTATGGTCAGTTGTTCAGACTCTTGACAATTTCATAATTTTAAGCCACAAAAAAATGTGACTTTGAAAGCAAGTATAAGACTTGGTCTAATTGGAGGTTTGTTGTAAAAGTGAACTGCTTAAAACTAATAAAAAAGTCAACCTGAACCTGAGATTTGACAGAGGTCCAGGAATTAATTAACATTTAAATGGCTACAATGAAATGTTTCCTCACTTGTCCTGTGCAGTCCGGGACTTCAGACCTCAGTGGCAGTCAAGCTGCATTCATGCCTAAACCTAATAAACAAGGAAATTGGTGAGAAAGTTGCAAATCTAACAATTTTCCAAGACTCGCTGTTTCCATTAACAAAGACATGCAGAAGAGTGATATTAGTGATAAGTCCGAAGAGAACTTCGCTGCTGTTGTATGGTATAAATGAATTGACCGTAACCAAAACTGAAATAGTCTACAGCTTTTGATATGTTGAGAAACAGCTCTGGCTTAAGACTGTTCTCAGTTGATTTATGTATAATGCAAACTATTACATTTTAGTGTCAAATACATGTAAATTCTATCAATAACAAAGCTAACAGAGACACTAATCTAAAAAATGTTACAGAAAGATAAAATAACCCCAAAAATTGTCTGCTATGTATTAAAAATTCAGACAATTCAACAGTAGCATATACCACTCACACACGTATTTTGTTTGCTCGCTCATTTGTTCCCAGACCACACTCTCCTTTTCATTCAGAGGTCATTCACAACTAGGCCAAGGATGGTGTTACCATGGCAACTAAAGCAGAGAGAACAGAATAAAAATGAATTTAAGAAATAATGAAAAGAAAAAAAAAAGACCAAGAAAAGCACATTTTCAACACAGGGCATGTGAAAGACTAATATTACATATGAAAACGGATGAGAAGTGTGTTATAAAGCAGTAAATTAAGCAGCACTTAGCCAAATTTTGGGCCAAAATGTTCCTCTTCGTTAGTACATTATTTTTTTAAAGAGAAAGCCATTTGTTCAAAGGTAATAACAGTTCACCTCTGTAAACACATTTAAAAATTAATTAAATGTTTTCCCTGCTTTCTGTCTCCAGAACACTTTAACCCAGCATGTCAGGATTGTGAAAAACATGGTTTTGCTGATCATGTTATGTGGGGAAAACATGGATCAGTGTCTTGATCACTCAATAACTCATTAATTACCAATTTTTGTGGTAACTACATGGCCTTTAAACATTTTTTTATTTCACTTTATGAGGTTTCCATAATCATAACTCCTAAACACTTCACACAGAGTAAAGTTCCACACAATACTGATCCCCAATTTTGATTTACTTTCAAAATATAACAAGCTGTATAAAAAAAATTATTACATAAAAAAACTCCCAGATACTTGAAGCAGACAGCAAACAGAGGCATGGACAACCAGCAAGAGTGCACAGAAAACTTTACTTTTAACAAAACAAGAATATCTAAACAATTATGTCACTGCAGGTAGACAATGTCAAGAAACATACCAACACATTGTTACACACATTGGTTTTCATATTTCTTGCTTTCCTATAATGTTAAAGTTGGAAATTTAGCTTACAAGGAATACAGCAGGGCCAGTATGCTAAGTAACGGGCCTCTGTGAGTAATCTGTTTAAACACACCAGTCGGTTGAATGCCACAGCTTTGTTTCCATAATATCCAGGCGAATTAGTCACATATCAGCATTCCAGACTTAACACATCTGTCTGAAAGATGGACCTCGTGTAAATGTCGTGAATAAAATAGTAAACTGCAGAGTAACAACTGCTGGCGAGCGAGCATCACCGAGGAGGCAAGATCCTAACGTAGGCCACAGGGCATAGATTATTGCCTTGGTTTGTAATGGACGTCAGTGCCAAACGTATCAGAACCGAAAGCAAGCGCATGTGAGTGCATAATGGATACGAGATCATATCTGCAAGCTCTGGTGGATGACCAGAACACTTCCATTTTGTATTAACTGTTCCACTGACTGCATTCTTAGCAAATAGCCTCAGTCTGAGTGTGCGCCATCATCACTGTGACGGCGTCACCGTCTCCCACAACACAAGATAGTCGACGAGCAAATTAGCAATCGATGACTAACGCGGTGCTCGCAGCAGCATTTGTTTGGCTATTTTTTGCGTATATATGACCAGAAGTGGGTGACATATGATCAGGGTGTGAGTTAAACACATAATGTATGTGCGGTTATTGTGTCTTTTGATAGACAACTGGCAACTAGCTTTAGCTAGCAAGCTAGCTAGCCAGAACAGGCCGCCGTACCAGTGAACGGTCTCAGTGGGCGCCGGGCATCAGCGCTAGCCTTCAAGCTTTTACACTGCTATTTACCGTGTTTCTTGTCATCTATTCATACGGTTTAAAGAGACACCATGACTGCCAGATTAATGTTTGAAACAACGGCGTTTACCTGGTTTATCAGGTTGCCAGGGCGCGCGGGATCTTTCTCTCCGAGGATCCTGAACACCTCTCGTTGTCGGTGACGTCACGCGTAGGTCTTTCGTTGACGACGTAAAGAGCGTGCGAGCAACAACAACCAGCAACTTTGGGACTCCAATTTTTTACGCAAAATGCCCCCCAAAATAGGAGTCCCCACCAACCTTAGCCCCCCTCATGAGTACCTTCCTGAGGACCTCACACCTTCACCGGTCTACATTAAGTGCATCTCACCATACCGGCAAATGAAACAATTAATATACATGTACAAGTACATGCAATAGGATAATTGGATAAAGAAAAATAGAGGTGAAAACAATATAGGGGTTTATCTACTGTTTAGTTGATCGCACCACTTATTTTTTTCACAGCACTTAACCTACATGAAGTGGATAATATAATGCTGAAATTTCTTTTACCACAGTTTATGATTATTTACGGCCAGTTCTTTCCTATT
>JAPQRQ010000027.1:27747233-27758656 GCA_037367365.1 Apogon talboti
TATGTGTGTGTGTGTGTGTGTATAGGAATGATAATAGTCATGATACAAGTCTCTGAATTTAATCACAGCATTTTAAGATGACCACCAAAGATTTTTCAGGTTGTTAAGTCCTATAGATTGAAAAAAAAAATGACAATGGATAAAATAAGTGGTTTGCAGCGCCCCTCGGCGTAGAAACACTACCCAAATGCATTTAATGAACCAATAAGGAGTTATACAAAATAAAATCGATATTTAAAGATTACTAAATATATACCTGTGTCAAGAGTCACTCAGTTTTATGTACACAATACTACACGATTGTTAAGAATTTGTTATGAATTTTGGTATGTTTAAAATGTATTTATTTATGACATCAGCGCATGCGTCGTAGCTATCAAATGATTGGACTGTCGAGAGATCCGGAAGAAGCGTGAAGGTCCAGCAGATGGTTATGGTCGAGGAGTAAATACGCTCCCTCTGAAAATGGGTGTAAAATTAGAGGTGTTCAGAGTAAGTAGTGAGTACTTTATGTAATCGACTGTGTATGTATTACTTTTACGGTCTACGTATTCTTTCTTATTGGTCTAGCTTGCGTGTTCGTGATGTAACTAGCTAGTTGCTACATTAGGCTAACTGAGGTCATGATGTAATATCCTCACTTGATGTCTGTTCAATTTGTTTTTCTCTTTGGCAGATGATGTTGTATCTGTCTTTTCCTGTGGCCATGTTTTGGGTTTCGAATCAGGCAGAGTACTTTGAGGAGTATGTAGTGAAAAGAAAGGTCAGTAATCCTGGTGTCATTTATGGTATTGATGCATTACATGCTGCAGTAATGAATTAATTGAGACTGTGTTTTTCTAATAATAATGGATTTTTATTCCTCACAATGGGGGCTTCAAATCTGGAATCCAGAGGGAGATTTTCCCCCCTAACGAAGAATATCAAGTAAGTGTGACACATACACACAACTGTTTCTGAACGTTTATCTTATTCATGGTCTGTATCAAAGAGCATATACAGTATTATTGTAAAGTTACATCTCTTTCATAGCACTGAAGCAAGTAGACATCTGTATAAAGACAGCTCAACATTTTTATTTAATGAACGCCATACCATGTAGGCTGTTCTACACAATTATTACTGTTATAATTTTTTGTTGAAACCAAATATGTTTTTTTTAAGGAATTACAATTTAGGAATAGGTTGTTTTTTGTCTTTCCCTCTGTGTTACATCTTCTGTGGTAAGCTTAGCGATGATGGAATCACTACTACACATAGGACAATAACAACAATATAATGTCTTTGTTTGCAGAGAAAAGAACTGGAGGACTTCAAAGAAAAAATGCGTGTTCGGAAGGAGCAGCGGATATTAAAAGAGATGTCTGTGGAATCTGAGAACTGAAGACTGTATTAACAAAATGCTGATATACTCAGAGCTGCAAATGAAGGAGCATCTGACTGTGTTTTGGCACAAAAGGAGATGAGTTGGACTGGAGTACGATTACAGTACATTGATAATTTCTGCAAATCACATATCCCTAAGGTGTGCTGGATGTCCTCCAATTATTATTTATGTCTGCTGAATTTTCAAATGTGTGTTTTTCTCATGTCATATTTTGTTTTATCGATAATGTCTTTTATTTAACCAGGTGTATCTAATGTAATTAGGTTTTCTCCAGGAGTTTAAAAGATTGTGTCACTTATTGTGTAATTTGGCTTTTTTTTTTAATTTGTCAATCAAAAAAAAATCCTTTATTTAACTTAGAAGTGAAACAAATATATTTATAAACTCTCTCTATGTATAAGATCTGGGTAGCCTTTGCTTTCTTGTATTTAGAAAGGAGGTCTTCCCATTTGCGAGCCATACTTCACATATGCACTAGTCTGATTTCTGTTACACCATCGCAACAGTTTCAAGATTGTATTATTTACCATTTTTGTTACCTGTGCATCATGTGTTCAAAATCTCCCTTGCTATGTGGAAGGACACCAACCACCAATGTCCAACAACACTCAGAAAGTGACCACCAATTACAGAGACACTTCTTGTCATGTCCAGATTAAGTCATTTTATTACCACAATGTGCTACCTCACCCACATTTGTATCACCAAAACAACTCTCCCAACACTATTTTGCAAACTCACGGACACTCAGCACTCCAAGAGCTAGACAAAAAACCCAGACAAATTTTACTAAATTTTAATATTTACGAGCCACAGTGGATTTAACCAGACCTATCTGCAGCACTGGCACAGTGCTAACAAAGTGCAGTGCAGTGCATAAGTAGTCCAGCTAGACTACTTATGCACTGCAGTCAAAAATCTCTCTGTGATATATATTTCAGCATTTTAACCTTAACCAAATAAGAATTTCTACAGCATGGTACTACCACTACACTCTTATCTTTCTATCAATACATAAAACAGCATTATTATGATGACAAACATTTTTTTTTTATACAATTCTTTCATGCAATTTGTGTCAGACACCCCCTCAAATAAAACCTTATTTTGCAAGAAGGTGTTAGCATTAACCCTTTTAATAGATTTACAAGTGCATGCCAGATTTCTTGAACATTTACATTAGTGTGATGTGTTGCAGGCACAGTGGCACAGTATTTAATCTTGAATCAATTTAAGTGTTTGTGTGTGTATATGCTGCTTGTCACTGTTGCTTAGGTCCTTTTAAATCCACTTGTTTAATGGGAAAAGTCTGTTAACAGTATGATTAGGTCTGTCTGTACAATGGCAATATTGACACAAGGGGGAGTTCTAACATCACTTCACAGCAACTACAGTGACAGGGCTGCCTGCAATAGTTTCTGCTGCATGCACTATTATGTTTCCATTGATTGTTTACTGGCTTTATGAAATAATCAATGACCAAATATGATTATTTCAAAATGGTATTTGATCAGTCTAAATATTATGCAAATGAATTAATCTATTGCAAAGTTTAACACCAGAAATTGTATCTCAGTCAGTTAAAAGTAAAACATTATTATGACTTCATTTTATCATCCAAGTTATGACAGTGCTACAAGTTTAAAAAATATTTAAGCCTAACAAAAGCTGCATGACAGCATATTTATTATAAGTGATATATTCATGTGATGTACAGTATGTTTAGAGTTTTTACACTGAGGATGTTTTCCAATTCATGATCAAAAGTATCATTGTTCTTCCAATGAAAATGGACTGGAAACATCCCAAGTTCAGCCATTAAACCTGACATGAGGTAGAATAGTACAATATTTGCATTGTACTACAGGATTCTTTTCATAAGGTCATAAAATCAAATCAAACACAAATTCTTACGTCATAACTCAGTGTGATCTCATGATGTGATTTCAACATGACTAGAAGAGATCTTAAACACCCTTTGTGGAAGTGCAATAGTGTTGCTACATCACTGCATGATGGTTCAGGATTTCCCCAGCCTCATTTATCTTTAGTGTTGGCTCTTGCAGTGTTTATGTGTCAGTTGTAGGAAAACTTAGGGATAATACTTGTTCATACATGCTTGAAAATAACAGGCCATAAATCAGTCAGACATAAAACAGGATATTAAGCTGTGTAAGTTAATCAAGTGAAAATACATCCGAGGGACTTATGCGCATTGGACTCAGACACAGAAAAGTCTTGGATGAACCCCGACATTCAGCCATTCCTAACAACGTGCTGAACTTTCCATCCATTAGTATGACGTGTTGACATGTTTCCCCCAAGGCTCATCAGATGTTATCCCCAAATATATTTGGCAATGAAAAGTGGCCAGCTGGAGGGTTTATAGTGTTACTTCTGAGGCACTGTGAGAGGGAACGTTTATTTCTTTACTCCAGATGGTTCTGCCAGTCATTTTGAAAGACAGAAGAAAGCATTATAATATTTTACAGTGTGATAGTCATAGGCTAATGAAAGATAGCTCCCTAATGGAAGGTACTTGATATTGTAATTATTTAAAGTCCAATTGTGAACAGTTTATAATTCAACATATCAGTCTTAAACATATAGTTATATTATGATCAGAGTTTTAGTTTATCAAGGCTTTTTAAGATTAAAATAAATCAGATTTGTATCTTAACAAATACAATTTTTTTTATTTTTTTTATTATTGTTTTGGTACAACAGATCACTGCTGTGAAAGGTATCCTTGCAACAGCAGTACACAGTAGAGGGCAATATTTGTCTTCATAAACTGTCAACTTGCACCACAAAGGCTTCAACAACAAGGAAGTGACCGACTAGCCAGTAGACTCACTACTGTCAAGATGGCACCGAGTGGTCTGAAAGCGGTAGTAGGAGAAAGTAAGTGAATCGTTTGTTGTGAAACTTAAGGCTTTGGAAGTATATTAAACGTGAAATACATGTGCTTTCTTACCCAAGCAAGTATTGTAGTATCTTAATTAAGTGACTGTAAACTTCAAACCTGACTCCGTGCTGGGTACGTCAGTCGCTAAAGGTTCCTTCCTGCTCCGGTCTAAGTTACAAAGCTAACTAACTTAAGAGGAAAAAATGTCAGTAAGTTTTGAATAAAAAAATGACCTTGTTGCGTTTATCAGCACTAAGAATGTACTACGGAAATTGTTGGGTTGTCTCGTATATTATGCGAAGGATGTTAAAAAAAAATAAACTGCTCGCCATAACTACAAATGTTGTGACAAGTCTGAGATACAGGCTAATGCTAGCTAGCTAGCTAACAGAGAAGGAAGTTCGGACAGTCAGCAGCAGGTGTTGTCTGAGATGAGATGAAAACGTATATGACCATAAAATCAGTTGTTTTATTAAGTATGTCACTTAGATGTAGTATAGATTTGTAAAAGTTGTTTACTACTGAATCAAATGCTTTTAAAGTTAAGATACTGTTTTGTTCTAATAACTAATACATTTGCAGTCTCTTATAAGTGATTAATTCATTTTACTACAAGTAATGTATAAGGTTTTAAGTATAGGATTATTTTAGTCATTTTAAGGTTTTTAACATTACTTATTTATATTAAGTTATTCTTTAAAATATTGGTACTAACCCTATAACCATTGTTCTGTCTTTGTAGTGAGTCAGATAAAAACCTACAACTCAGGATTAATCCTCAGGTGTATCCCTGACCTTGCCCAGGGATTACCTGTTAGACTACCTGTTCCTGTACCTGGTCCTGCACTTCTTTAATGTATATATATATTTAAAGATATCAGAAGGCCTTTGTGTCATTATTTGTCCTAAAATACAGCAGACTTTATCAGTGGGGTTAAAGAAACAAACTGAAAACGTTATCCACAAAAATGTGCCTACAGAAGGAGGTTTGCTGGCAATCTATTCTTTCATTTCATCATATGTCAGACTTATTGTTAAAAAGTCTGTTCTTTGATAGAATAAAGTTAAGTTAATTCAGTTATTTTATATGTATATCTATATATGAGCTAACATTAGTGGATTTGTTTTGTTGTCCTGTTTATCCTGTCACAAACTGGCATTGTTTTGAGTTCCTAGTGTGAAAAGCCAGCTTTTTTTTTTTAAATACATATATATTTTTTACAATATATCATGCATATTTTTGTGTTTATATTGAAAAAAACAAATTTTTTCTTACAAGAAGGTACCACTTTTGTTAGGTGCTAGATCTTATCTATTGTGGCTGACAGTACTCCTGACGCATTCACATTTTTTCTTCTGTAAAACAATCATTGCAGTGACAGTGTCCAATTCTATGGTTGTGCATAACACAGTGCAAAGTGCAGGTATATTTTTAACTACTCAGTAAAACTTAACATTTTTATAACCAGTCAATTATAATTTCAATAGGCAACTGAAATGATATGTGGTAAAAACTATGAGACACATACTTAAGGGAGTTGGTGCTCTTTCTAATGATTGTAATCAAGGAAGTTCACTGACAAGCATGACATTGCCATTTTGTCATTATGTGTCTTGCTATACTAATTTTCTGTTATTGTTGTTGAAAGCAGCTTATAAATAAGACATAACGGGTCTTTTAAGGGTTTTCCCCTAAAATATTTTGTAGCTTAGTCATTAGATTCTGATATATCTTGCCTTTTGAGAAGTGTTTCCTACACAGTAGTCACAAATAGAATAGTTTTTCCTGTGTAAAGTGACACTGCTATTCTTTTAAAATCATATTTGATTCGAGGGTGTTTCCGTCAAGGTGGCCTGCCTCCTAAAATTACAGGAAACGCCCCATTACAATTTCACCGGTAATAGACACTGCTTTCAAGCAGTCTTCCCTGTCACTTATATATACTGTAGTTCTGTAATTGTGTTTGAATGTGTTTCTCCTCCACAGAAATCTTGAATGGAGTTATCAAGAGTGTGAAGAAGGATGGAGAATGGAAGGTGATGTTTGCACAGCAGGAACTAATAAAGTCCCTTTTTGTGTACACTAATTGTATAACCTCTGTTGACTTTGTTTCATTAGGTCCTTATTGTGGACCACATGAGCATGCGAATTCTGTCTTCTTGCTGCAAGATGTCTGATATTTTGGCAGAGGGTGTGACCAGTAAGTTTTCAGTTTGTCATCATTGTTGCATCATGTGAGTCATTTAATGTTTACAGGATCAAATTTTTACTCAACTCTTGTCATCAAAGTCATCATTTTATTCCCAGTATTATGTCTTGATAATTATAATCTTTCTTTTTACCCCCCCAATTATGTTTTAAATCAGCCTTTTTAAGGGTAAAATAGAAATTTGCCCATTTGTGAAAGACTGATGTTGTGCAATTGTTGCACACACATTCCACATCCTTGTTTTGTTATTTTGTAAGATGTCTTGACTTCATTATTCATGTTTTCTTTTCAGTTGTACAAAATAACATTCCTGTTCCTCTTTGTTTTTTAGTTGTGGAGGACATCAATAAACGCAGGGAGCCCATCTCTAGTTTGGAGGCCATTTATTTGATCTCACCAGTGGAGAAGGTTACCTATTGCCTGTTTCATTAGTGTCTCAGGATTCGTTTTTTCATTTTGATATTTATTATGTTAGTAATCCTTGACATAAATTTGTTTTAAATTTCAGTCGGTTCATGCCCTCATCAACGACTTTAAAGATACTGCCTTTACTTACAAAGCAGCACACATCTTTTTCACTGACAGTAAGTTATTTTTGTCCGTGTTTATATACAGTATTTGGTACTACTTGCATATTTAATTCTATTCAGACATCCATTAAAATCATATGAAGTTTAAAGATGTGGAAGCCATTGTGTTTGTATATATTTTATCCATCATGTATAATAATTTTCTGTATCCATAGCTTGTCCAGATGGGCTGTTTGCTGAGATTGGGAGATCCAGAGTTGCCAAGGTCATCAAAACTTTAAAAGAGATCAACGTGGCTTTCCTGCCGTACGAGTCTCAGGTTGGGATTTTATTTGTGTCTGAGGTCTTCATGGTTGTAAACATAATATAGCCAAACAAATACAAATCCTGATCTCTCTTTGCCTCGCAGGTCTTCTCCCTGGATGACTCAGCCTCCTTGTACTCCTTCTACAGTTCAAAGCCAACTGTGGACAGAGATAAAATGATGGAAAACTTGGCGGAGCAGATCGCAACCCTCTGTGACACACTGAAGGAGTACCCGGCAATCCGTTACCGCAAGTATAGGACTTTCCATAAAATGACTTTGAGCTTAGATTGTTTTGCATTTCTCTGAAAATCAGATAAGTACTCCACTCTTTGTCACAGGGGACCAGAGGAGAATGCCAGATTGGCCAACGAGGTCTACCAACGTCTTAATGCTCACAAAGCTGACAACCCAAGCATGGGAGAGGTAAGCAAGCACTGTGTCATTAAAAATGAAAATTCTTGTTGTATTCAAATTGTTCTCTTCTGGATATTTGTGAAAACTTGACCTAAAGAGCTTTCTCTTCTAAACCCAAATTTTCATATCGGTTCATAGTGATTATATTCTCTTGAATTTGGCTGTTTTTCTCAACAAGAAACATTGCAGACATTTTGTTTTTTCTGGCTTTTCTTTTTGTTTATACATTTTTCTCATGCTTTGCTGGCTCTTTTCCTTTTCTCTTCCCTCCTTTCTGTCTTTCTTAGCTTACATTTCCTTGCTCCTGAGATGGGTCTTAACAGGCATGTATTGTAGTTCTCCTTGCTCCCACACATGTGATTTGCATTAACATACTATGCTGTCAAAGTATTCCTGATATGTCTCTTTATTGTCTTTGACATGCTGATTTCACTGAAAGTACAAATAGATGCTTAATGTTGAAAACTGAGGAGACTAACTATGTGACATACAGTATTCTCAAAGGCACAATGAAGAGCCATATACAGTATTTGTACACTATTGGTCAAATGTTTGTTGTTTTTTTAGGGTCCTGATAAAGCACGATCTCAACTACTGATTGTTGATCGTGGGTTTGATCCTATCTCACCCATTCTCCATGAGTTGACGTTTCAGGCAATGGCCTATGACATGCTAGATATCAAACAGGACATCTATATGTGAGTAAATGTATCACTATAGCTGCTGTTGATTTGCTTTGTCAGATCCATATCATGTCCTTAGTGCACCAATTCCCACACTTAATTCTGTTTATACATTTTATCTTTTAGTTATCAGACAACAGGCATTGGGAATTCAAAAGAGAGAGAGGTGTTACTGGATGAAGATGACGAGCTTTGGATCCAACTCAGGCATATGCACATTGCAGATGTCACCAAGTAAGTCTGTCCCATTCTGCCTCAGTAGAGCTCACTGTCGGCTATATTCCATATCACTCATAGTTTCAAATATAAAGTATCATTACATTTTATTAGAAGAAACTGCTTGATTTTGATATATTCTTGCTTAATCTCATATGCATGAAATAAAAAAATATGACCTCCACATGCGTACAAGTATAGTGCAAAGTGAGATTTTGCTCTTCACGATACTTTAAAAACTGTTGGATTACATCAGAGTAACAGTGTAGTACTGGTAATAGAATATTTTCTAGAACAAATCTTTATCAATAAATCTAATTATTAACTCATTTTTCCAGAAAGGTGACAGAGCTGCTTCGCAACTTTTGTGAGAGCAAGAGAATGTGCACTGACAATGTGAGTCAAGCATCCTTTTAGTTTAATTTTGGTTTCGTTATAATTACAGTTGACTGTTATATAATATGAACACTATTTCTTCTGATGTGATGTAGTAAAAAAATGTGTTTTGCACTTTAGGCCAACATTAAAGATCTGTCTCAGATGCTGAAGAAGATGCCACAGTACCAAAAGGAGCTAAGTATGGTGAGTGTGATCAAGACAGAGTTTTCTGAAAACATTAATAATGTTGTAAAAGCATTATAAGTCCTAGAATGATATGTTGACCATATCCTTGTTTTCATTCACAGTACTCGACTCATTTGCACCTAGCGGAAGCTTGTATGAAAAAATTCAAGGCCTCTCTTGATAAGCTTTGTGAAGTGGAACAGGTTCGTATTCTCATGTGTGAAATTAATATTCCAAGTAATGTCACTGACATTTTTGCAGAGGAAAATCAGATCACAGGGATACAAACGTAACAGACATGGAGTCGTTATAGTTGTCTGGTTCATCCTGTCTACTAAAGCCCATGAATATAGACATGTAATATGCTTGATCCCCCATGAAAGGAGCAACCTCGGGCCATTGAGGTCAATTTGCTTTTATTTTATAAGAAAAAAAAAATCTGCTACTCTCCAGTTCTTTTTTATATGTATATTAAGGGATCACCTCAAATGTCCCATTGTTTTAGTCACTGACAGTCTTTCAGACAGAATGCCTGACATGGAATTAACTGTTCCACTCACTCACTGACAAATGACCTCTTTGATATTGTCTGTATTTATAGCCCTCCTGTTATCCAAATGCCATAAGCGTAGTCTGGTATTATTTAATGGAGATATGTCTTTATTTATAGCTCTCCTTTTAAGTAAATACCACCGACATGGTCTTGTGTTATTTAATGGTGTACTGTAATATTGCATAAGAAGCTTGTGACTGGACATTACCAAGCACATATTTACAGGAAAGCAGAAGAAGCGGTTATGTCATTACTAAGCATGAAAGCATTTAATAACACATATATACACTTCTTGGTAATATAAAAATCTATCAACGCGATCCTGCAGTAAATAACAGTACCAGACCCCGATGTGTTGTTTATATTTGCCAGACGTGCTTTGTCTCCCTGAGGGCGTGTATTCTGCCGCATTTAGTCCTGTGTCCGATGAGTCACAAGCACACAGGAAATCATAAGCTCTGCATGGCTGGCATTATGAGATGCAAGTGTTAATGGAGCCTTTTTGTACAAGTGTATCACTCGACTGCACTAATGGATTGTCAGCATGTCTGAAAGCTGCCTCTTAAATCCAATGGGCATGTTTTGGCTTTGAAAAGGACTGTGCGGTCCAAACAGTAACAGCTCTGTCAGCTGTCATTTGTTTGAGTGTTCAACATTGTTAGGGCAGCTGAATACAAATGTAAAAGATGATGTACAGTGATTTGATGGAGCCTCCAGCCAGTCTCTAAAAGTTTGTTTTGTCAGTTGGCCGCCGACAAGCTTAGTCCACGCTTATTAGAAAGCTTCCTTTTAGGGAGGTCACACAGTGCACAGGATTGCATTAAAGGGAAATCCCAAAGCTGAATGTAAGTAATAAAAGTCCAGTGTAGTAGCCAATGTTTGCCATTAATTTTGGTATAGTTAATGGATTAAAAATGCAGTTTTCTCTACTCTAGCCGTCAAGGACAGTTTACTGCCCAAAGAGGACTGACTGTTTACATGCAGACTCTTGTAAGGAATAGGTTACAGAGTACAGTGTATAATGTCAGCATAAATGTAAGAATAATATAGAAATAAAGAGTCAGAGCAATGGAGCCAGCAGGTGGGCCATATACACTATATGGACAAAAGTATTTGGACATGTTGAATTCTTTTCTAACAGGGGTCTGCGATACAAAGCAATAATGTCAAATGTCATAATATATTTTATCTTGTGATAAATATTGCATTGCATTGGTTCGTCTTGTTTAGATTATTATCTTTACTTCCAAAATGCCTCAGAGATGGTTTTTACTTAATTTCTCTCAACACTGATTTTGTTTTTCAATGTTCTACCTCTAAATTTCTAAAATAGTTTTCATGCTCTGACTAAATAATTTTCTACCACAAATAACCATCACATCTCACTTAGGAAATAAAATCTCTCATTAAACTTTAAGGAAATATTGATGTTTTATAAACTATATGGACAAAAGTGTTAGGACATATCATGGCTACAGCTTTTAACATGTCTTGTTCATGCTGATTTGAGATGGAAACATCAATATTTCCTTAAAGTTTAATGGGAGATTTTTCCTTCTTCAGCAGGGGTGTCAAACTCCGGTCCTCGAGGGCTGGTGTCCCTGCATGTTTTAGATATTTCCCTCTTCCAGCACACCTGGACGTCATTACA
>JAPQRQ010000027.1:27779486-27790304 GCA_037367365.1 Apogon talboti
TTGTCAGAGATGGAGAAGATATGGGGTGGAGCCTCAATCCTCTTCTTGCCTCTGTAGGCCCCAACGACCTGAGCGTCATACACAGGAAGCCACTTGTAGGGGTTCACGACGACGCAGAACAAGCCAGAGTAGGTCTGTTGTAACACAGAGACAAATTAGCACATTTGATGCACAAATACAGCATAAATCTACAAGTACATTGAACTAAAAGAAGCAATCTCACATAGATCATCCATGATGCAAAACGCTCTTTGAGGTTATACAGCACAGAGGGCTCGTTGAGGTGGGTCATCATGGCCATGTCCTCAATTTTATCAAACTTAGGAGGATTCATGGGATGGATGTCATCCTCTTTGACTGTGAGAGTCTAAACCGCAAAAAGACAAACAGCATTTAGAGATTTAAAGACGTTTAAACAGATTATCAAATAAAAGTTTGTTAAATGTCTTGTTGAGAGAGTTTACAAAGTAAAGGCAATACTTTTACTAAATGTTGTGGACAGCATTATCAGTTTTTGTGACCTTCTTAGGATTATTTGTAGATAATACTTTTTTTTTTTGGTATTCCAACACTTACCTTCCCTGTAAGAGTCTCGACTGTAGCTTTGCCACCCTCTCTTTTGATGAGTTTACCCTTTAGGTACATCTCTTCAGGCTCAGACACAAAGTAGGCAGTTTTGGCATCAAATGGAGCGGTCTGGGCCTCAATCCTCTCCTTCTCTGGTTTCCGGAGGTATATGGCCGCTGGGCCATAGGCCTCCATCTCTGCGTCTGTGCTCATGATGGCACCTTAAGCAACTAAAAACGAGAAGATGTTATACATATTATGCTGTACTTTTTTTTTTTTTTTAAGAAATGAAAACAATCATCAAACTAACTACAATGTACCTCCTTTGGTCCCAACTAGAGTATGAATTCAGTCAGGTCTGTGGAAAATGGTAAAATATAAATCACATTACACTTATGTCATAAGTGATGCAAATAACTCATAGGTAAATTACATCTTTGCGATACTACTTAGTTAAAGCTGGCATACTTACCTGAGTTGGAAGCCTACCAGTTATTGACAGACTCCTAGAGTCTCTTTTATAGAGGGAGGACTGTCTTCCCAGTAGGTGTGCCCTGCTCAATTTGGTCATGTATTCTTGTCATGTAGCCGCTAATCCTGTGACATTGACATTTACAGTGATTATATTGCCTTCTAAGCACGTTTGTGGCAGTATGTATTTTTTCCTCTGTGCTTTAACTGAGTGGTCACAAAGCCTATTGTTAGTGAACTTAGAAACTTTACTTGAACAATGTCTTTTATACTAACTGTTGCATGCGAATTAACATGCATTGATGATATGGAAAGCTCTTCATTATATTGTATGTTTTGCATTTCACATAAAATGATACATATACATTCACAATGTAAAGATGAAGTTATCAGACTGATATTTTTGGCATTGTTAGTCTTTATCTTGTACTAACAGATAGATAGATGCACAACATATTCTAGTGAAACAAGGTTAACTCTTCAGTAAGGTCAAAACTGCTCCATCTGGGATTACAATTATAAAATGTTTTTAGTTTTATTGAGGGCATAACTTTTTGTTAAAAATGTAGCATTACTGTAACGAGTGTATGTCTTCAAATATTAGTCATTAAGTGGTAGGGAGTTTGTAGGGAGCATGGAGCTTGAGCATAGATTTACATGTTTGCACAGTAAAACATGTAAAATGATGCTTGTCATTAACTAATACATCTGTCACCTACTGGTTTCAATAATAAAAAATCATTTCCTAAGCGATCTACAAGGGTTAGTAATAACAATCTTACTGGAGTTTGTCATGGCAAGCACTAGCGGTGGTTTTGGAGAAGCATGTAAATGTCACTGGTATATGGTTGCAGGACAACCACACATCTCAGATGTCTGAAATAAAATTGAGGCTGAACGCCATTCCATAAAAGCTGAGGAGGGATTGCATATCGCCTTGGAATGAAATGGATGAACAGTTGCCATCTAGGCCAGGGATAAGACTCAAAATAAATCCAGCGTCAATAAACAAGATGTTAGAGATGCCGGAACTGTAATAGAATCATGAATGAAAAGTGTATTCGGGATAAGTGCATGTTAATATTTTAATGTATAATATCTGTGTTAGAGAATGTGTACAAGTTTCCCCAGTGAATGTTGTTTCTATTAGGTTATATTACTGAATGAATTTGGGAGTTGCTATTTGATATGTACTTAACCTTCTTTTGTCAGAAAAGATGACCTTGAGGAATGTGACCCCTGTGACCTCAGAAGGTAGGTGAGCTATTGTACAAACATTTGTTGCACACATGCTATTCAAGTAAGGTCAGATGTCTCTGTTTTTTCAGCCATCCTGAATAGCATGTCCATTGTGCTATTCAAGCAAGGTCAAAGGTCTTTCTGTGTTTTTTTAGTCTACCTATGTGTTGCTGTGCTTAAATACATTAGATGTCTTGCAGCACACTACAGAATAAAATGATGTTATATATCAGTCTGCATGTGTTAATTGAAGAATTATCTGTTCTTCAATAACACTAATCTACATGTTTATTTCCCTTAAGCTTTTCTTAACAATACATGTGACAGTTGTCTGTGTCACCTTGAAATCAGGATATGCTTACACACAGGGCTCACCGTCTCATCTGTGGCTCATCTTAGGTGACAAAAGGCAGTTGGTTACAGTATATTAAACTGTTTTACTGTCTTCTTAAAGGCATATTGCAAATTCTATTTGTTTTTAATAAGGCACTTCAAACTTGAAACTCTTTGTATCATTGCATTTCCAATTTCACATTATATGTGAAACTTAACATACACTTATGAATTTCATTTAATGGTTTGATACATGAAACATTCTCCGGCTACTTTTAAGTTGATATACTTTTCATTGTTATATCTATAATTCTCAACTATAAGCTTGAAAATGTCTCTGTTTCTTTTCATTAGCAGGTTTGCTGTGATGGGGTTACCGGATCAAGCATTCTTTGCAAAAGAAAAAGAAAAAGATAGACACAATTGGCAACAGACTGTCCTAACCTTCACCTGTCCTTGAGTAAGTATAGATCCTTTCATACAAGTCCTTGAAATAAAACACACCAAACACGTCGTGTGAGGAGGAGCCTGAGAGGCTTTAAAAGACCTTGAGTCAGAGTATTCTACAGCAGGACAGGAACACAGAGACCTGTGTTTAAGGTCCATTCAACTCTTTTATTATTAGCATATATTATAAATGTATCATTCATTTATCTGTTTTATTTATTTTCCCTTAATTGTTTCTAGGACACAAACTGAAGAGAATAGGATTTTAAATTAGATAACTTTAAGGATGCAACTAAAAAATATTATTTTACATTCAAAGATGTGTGCTAGTGTCATCCCTGTGGAAATGAGAAAATACAAGAAAGGAAATGAAAATTGGTGGAGGTGAGCTTGTTTGAAAATTTACTCTACTGTTATCTTACAAGATAAGAGTAATGCTATTAACATGCTATGATTACATGTCTCATTCAATAGTTTTAAATGTCTGTTATCTTAAAACATAGCAACTGGCATATATATAGATGTGTCAGCTTTGCAATATTGACAGAAGCAGGCCTCCCATCAATGAAGGCAGGGCTCATCAAAACCTGTTAACATGTATTATAATAATAAATGACATGTGATACCGTGCAAAACAGCTGTCATTTAATTTCCACTGTCATACTAAATCAGTCAGTGATTAATTTGAAAAAATGCGAACACCTGTGCTGAAAAGGAAATCCGAGGCTTAAATTGTCTTTGTATTTCGAAAGCCTCTCTGTTACCTCCCCTGCAGTTGTCTGTGAGCATAACACAATCTGTGTAAACTAAAAATATCTTTGCACACAAATGAGCTACTAGCTAGTGTGAAATGTCCACATAAATAGCATCTCTGTGAAGGTCCAGGAACACATGTGCTTCCCACACAAGCTATGAGCTCTGCCACAAACAGACTCCTCATCCATGCCTTTCATATCTAAATTATAAAAGCCAAGTGTCCTCTGTGTGTGTGTGTGTGTGTGTGTGTGTGTGTCTTGGGAATCACACAAAATCTGGAAAGAGCTGACTGCTGCAGTTCGGCATACTTATGTATTTTTGGTCAAAGAACAGAGTAGCAAAAAACGGCATGTTGATAGGACCAATATTTTGGGAGATATTAGTAATTTTGGAATACAATAGCCTTACAATCGCAAGTTGCTATGCCCAGAATGCTTTGGCGGTGACTGATGGACAAATGTGGTATAGCATACACAAATACACAACAGCATAAAAATTACCACATCTAGAACCCATGGATCCCCATGGGTCACTTGTAATAGATATCACTATGATAGTAAGTAAATAAATAAATCAGCCTTCATATCATTCAAAGATGGTATTACATAAAGAGAAAGAACTCCCTTGGTCAACAGTGACTTAAGCTATTTTATTTTGTTTTATTTTATTCATTTTTGTATAAGAGTGATTGTAAAAAAACATCATGGTGGGCCACTTCTGAACCCTTGACCCCCATGGTCCCCCTCACATAAATCTGCCTTTAGAACTGTCAGTTATTCCAGTAAATTTGTCCAGTTTCAGTGCAGTTTTTTGGAAAGGAAAATGCTACAGTGAAGAAAATGAACAAGGTAGCCATATTACAACATTCATTCATCATCTGAACCTGCTTAATCCTCACTAGGGTCGTGGGGGTCGCTTGGAGCCTATCCCAGCTACTTGGGGGCGAAGGTGGGGTACACCCTGGACAAGTTGCCAGTTCATCTCAGTGCTGACAGAGACAAACAACACTCTCACATTCACACCTATGGGCCACTTAGATTAACCAATTAACCTATCAGTGCATGTTTTTGGATGGTGGGAGGAAGCTGGAGTACCCGGAGAGAACCCATGCAGACACGGGGAGAACATGCAAACTCCACACAGAAAGGCCCCACTGACTGGTGTTGGGATTGAACCCAGGCATGAGTGCTAACCACTGCACCACCATGCCGCCCCATATTATAACATGTTGCTCATATTTTACGACATCTGTTGAGAGCTGTCGCCCAGATGATGCCACTTACTCAACATTCTCAGACTGAAATGAAGAAAACTGATATTTTCAACATTGGCTGTCAGGGATAATTTCACTTCACAGTGCATCACTTCTGCATGCTGTTTCGAATTTTAATATCGGTCTGGTTTCAAATAAGCCACTTATGATTGAGGTTGTGTTTATAACTGGCCTTTCTGGCAAGGAGGACTGCTCATAAATTTAGACTGCTATTAGGAATCCTATTAATTCATAATGACTGTCGCCTCTCTGAACATTCACAACACTGGGCCCTCAGGCCAAGTAGTAGCAACAAGAGGACATGAATGCTTGCGATGGCTCGGAGCTTAGACTAAGCCAATTGTCATTCCATAACAGTGAGTGTCTCACTGTTCGAAGTATGACAATCTCACTGTTAAGTCCGTAGCTTAGATATACAGACCACAACTTGTCACTGGCCTCAGTTTAAATTTCTTGTACCTCTTGTGCCTCAGTCTTTTGTCTTAACTTGCACACTGTCTCAGTCAATACTCTTATATAATTTGCACTAGATCTCAGGAGTAATAACATTTTGTATTATATAGCTTATGGTATTCAAAATAATAGGGGAGATGGAGGAAAGCTCAATTTAGCTCATGAAAAAAACCCTCTGTGATCTTTATATTTTCAATACATACTTTATTCTAAATTATTGTATACATTTTTTAGTTGCCACTGAACTAAGTATGCTAACTATATCTCAATGATGGTTATGTTTTTAGCTGAGTGAAATGACCTGGAAGTATCTCGTTATCAGCGCACAATAAAAAAACGAAAAAATTCTCAATGCAAAGGAAAGGCATGTCAGTGCTTCCTTTAGTATCTCCTTTATCGTAGGATAGACTGAATTATCTTTTAAGAAAAAAGAATAGAAAATGCCATCACACAATTCCCTGGGGTGGCAACATCAACCCGTCTGCTCATGAAGACAAACTGTTAACATTATGGGATGTGTGTGTACTCCAAACATAAACTATCTAATAGGAAGAACTATATGTAATATCTTAATATATCAATATGGACATGATTCTGCTGTTGGTGTAAAACCTGTGCTTAGTGTGGATTAGTTGTGTTTGTTTTATTAAGCACACACAGATGCCTCAATAAAACTGAAAAACAGCATTGTAAAAACTAAACAGCACTGTAATTTTAATTGAGTATATTAAGGATACTCAATTCAAGTTAAAATGTTATTAGAAATTTAAGCAGATGAGGTTTTTAAATTAACATGTAAACTTAGGAACGATTACATGTGCAGCGGTACATGTGTAGTTTTATCTTGCTTAGATGGAGCTCATTTTCATTTCAATGTAGTACTATGGACGCTGAATGACTGGTAACCTATATACCTGTATTTCTAATGCCTACTTTTAAATTAATCCTTATTTTGAGTGGGTTGTTATTGTTCATAGCCTGTAATGGATTATCCGATATGGCCTTTTTGTAGTTCATTTTCTGTCCATATTCTGTTTTTGGACAATGTCTTCATGTTATTGTCATCTGTGTTATAAACGATCTTGGTCAGCTGATTTGAGTTCATATTAAAGAACCACACTGACTAATTTATTTCCACCTAGGTCCTGTTTTGAGCTATCTTTACAGTTTAATCTTTATTTGAACAGGAATGAGGAATGACAAAAAGTAGTAATGAATAGTGAACAAAATATGTATTATAAAAACATGTGGACAGTTGGTTCATATTTTATGAGGACTGCCAAAGACATTCATTTGGTTGTAGTTTATTCAGCTGACTCACTCTGAGGGGGAAAAAAAAGATTAAGATAATTAATAGGCTGCAGATTTTAAACTCTTTTTGTTTCAAGGACGATAATCATTACCTTTCCAGTGTTACTTGTTTGTTCAGGTAGATAATGTGTTTCTTTTAATGGTCACATTCCAGTTGACACAGTTTATGACAGGCAGCTGTGTCTGTTAAATTTCTATATCACAAGCAGCATTGAGTGTTAATGTTGGAGAAGCATCAAAATGTCACTGGGATATAGTTGCAGGATACACATGTCTCAGATACCTGAGACAAAATTCACACCACTGTACTTTCCATTAAAGTTATATGAGTGCTATGTGTCTCTGAATGTCATGTCAGGAGAGTTGCTACCTTAGGCAAGAATAAAAATAACCACAAGTTGGTCGTAATTACATTTTAAAAATAATAATAAATGATTTTCAGAGCCATCCATGAGATAGGGAAAGGTACATTTTAGAACCATGGCCAGTATCTAATCCCATTTTAACTGTGTGCAGAAGTTTTTTTCTGTTGTCCCAGTAGCAGTAGGTCATAAAGGATTAGTGTGTTCAAAAATAAAAACAGCGAAGGGAGCAGTGATTCCGTTTTGGTGAAGAGATTTCTGTTTCAGCAGAAATCTGCACCAAAACAAGCCTGATAGTTGATGAAATACACATTTTCTATATGTACATATGTAAAGTATAAGTCGAACTATGTGGTTTGGAGTAGTTCTGGTGTGCTTATAGTCACTGTGAATTGCTCTCGGGTTTTTTGTCAACAATAAAACTCTGTTGCCTTGAATGCTGACTTCTCCAGTTGATTCAGTGGAAGGCCGATTAGAAGATTCTTTGCGAGCGGAACAAAGCCCAGTCAGTGACTGAGGCCCCCATTTTGATTTAAGAGGTCTACTTCATGGCAAAAGCAAGACAGGCATTTGTCCCTCCTACTTTTTCTGCCTAATATAAGCAGACTCGACTGGCTCAGCCCTCAGTACACTGGACTCCCTCTGCTCATTAATTCAACAGGCTGTTGCTGTTATATACAATGCACTGGTAAGTGTTGAATTTTACTTAAAATTAGGCATACTTTCTTGTGTGCTTAACATTGTTTTGATATATTTGCTGCTTTGTGACAGACATTAAACCTCTCATAAGGGTAATGTTTAATTATCAGCCAAAAGTGGCAAATGTTTAATATAAATGAAAATAGTGATGTGTTTTTGGCAACCTGTTTATTGATCCAGTTGTTTTCTTGGTAGATGCTGCCTGTCACTTTTTTTTGTGCTTTGTATTGTCAACACACAGTTTTGCTCTATTTCTTTTGTGTTGTTATCTGTTAAAGACACTTCTTTTCCTCAAGAAGGTGACACTGATCATTAAAGCCATGAGACAGCATTCATTTTGTGAGTTTAGCCTGTGCTCTGTATTTCTGTAGGAGACAATGCTGCAGTGCTGAGGGACCAGGAACAAGGTGGCTGTCCAGATGGTGAAGGGTTTGGGGTCTTCTGTTTTGAGAAACCTTCACAAATTGCCTGTTTTTACTGGATTAATTTTTTACCCATTGTACTGTTTGCAGCCAACCATCCTTACTGCTTATTATGGTATACGGTTCATATTGTTTTTATACTGAAGAATATATTCGCCACTGTGTACATAATAGAATGATTTCATGCTTCTACTTCTTCAGTTGTTAATTGCTGCGTGCTAATAAAATCTATAATTTTGGAGTATTCCTTGTCTCTGTCTGTTATTGACATGTTGTTAAATATGGGTTCATAAGTTGGTGCACCATATTTGTTAAAAAATATGAACTTTCTTAGAGCCGCAGGAATCAATATCAGGGTGATGAAACGCCAGAATGCCCTCAATCAAAAGTAAAAGAACTTAATGTAAATACAGATAAACCTGACATGGTTTCATGCTGTTATTGAAAGGTGAAGCTACTTTTCCAAGCTTCAGTGTCCCAACACGTAGCAGAGCAGGAGCATCGTAGGTCAGGTCTGACAGCATGTGGTCAGTGATTGGTAGTGACAGCTGTCAGTCACATATTTAACCCTCCTACATGTCTGAAAAGGCCCCTGATTAGTCAAAATTGGGGCTTCACAGGGTAAATTTTCTACAACCAGAAAACACAGGCAAGGGGCAGATGCAGACGTCTCATGTCCTCACAAACCAGTTCATTTACATTATGCTGAAAAGTAATTTGTGGAATTTTTTCCTCCTGTGACACTAAAACACTGTCAACCACTGCCATTTCAAGTTGTTTAGGATTCAAGGACTTTATAGCTTTATGTTGTAACATTACTTTATTGTATTGTCACACATTTTTATAAATAGCCGTTTTCCACACAATGGAATCTACATTGACAGCAAAATTAAACCTTGTAATTTATACTATCACACATAATTTGGAATACTACTTTGTGCAATTTCCTTTAAACTAAGACACTTTTGAATCAATGTATATTCTTTGAGTTCCAATTTAACTCGTCCTGGCTCCTGCATTTAATGAACTCTGGAGCCTAAGCCTGAATTAAATAGATAAATTATTGTCAAAATTTCTGAATGATAAGCAAAAATCTATTTTTTTTGTCATTGTTGTATCGTATTGTATGAACAGCTCCATTTGGATGTAGTCATTCATTCAGAAGACTCGCTCTGTAAAAAAAAAAAGAAGCAATGATTCAATGGTTGAAGTTATATACATTTTAAGTTTAAAAAAATCTATACATATTAAGTTGCAAATTAGCATTTCAATCGATACCTTTCCAGCATCGCGGCTCTTGGCTCTCAGCTTGTTGACCTGAGACTCAGCGATGTCTGCACGCTCCTGAGCTTCCTCCAGTTCATGCTGAACCTTCCTGAGCTTGGACATGTGGGTGTTGGCTGCCTCCTCCTGTGAAATCATTCAAAGTTATACTAGATGAGTTACAGCCAATAGTGTGATTGACATTAGAGGATCTGTCGCTTTTTGTGTTTTACTCACAGCCTCCTCAGACTGTCTCTTGTAAGCCTTGACTTTGAGCTGCAGCTTGTCAACCAGATCCTGAAGTCTGTTCAAATTCTTCTTGTCCTCCTCAGTCTGTAAAGTAGCATTAATGATTGTTATTGATGGATGTGGAAGTACTCAAGGGTCATTTTTTTGATAAATTAATAATTACCTGGTAGGTCAGCTCCTTCACTCTCCTCTCATACTTGCGAACTCCTTTAACAGCATCAGCTCCACGTCTCTGCTCAGCTTCAACTTCAGATTCCAGGTCACGCACCTGTAACATCATGAAATATTTGTATAGTTTTGCAGACACTATTAAGTTGAATTTTAAAGTAAGGATAGACAATTACAATAAACATTTGTATGCTATTTCATTTCATGCATACCCTAGACTCCAGTTTCTGGAGCTGCTTCTTGCCACCCTTCATGGCGAGGTTCTCAGCCTCATCCAGACGGTGCTGCAGGTCCTTGACTGTGACCTCCAGGTTCTTCTTCATCCTCTCCAGGTGAGCACTGGTGTCTTGCTCCTTCTTCAGCTCCTCAGCCATCACAGCAGCCTGTAATTATAAAAGTTTTTAAAATGAAAATTTAGAAATAGTTTAATGCTATAGACTAAAATATAAGCTTTAATCTTAGTTGAATAGTATTAATTAAGTAAAAGTTCAAGTAAAAATTTAAGAAATTAGGTGTTAACTCACATCAGTGATGGCCTTTTTGGCTTTCTCCCCTGCATTTCTTGCCTGCTGAACAGAATCATCCACTTCACCCTGAACCTGGACTAGGTCTGTCTCCAGCTTCTTCTTGGTGTTTATCAGATTGGTGTTCTGTACATTTAAGGAGGTCACATTTAGCATTCTGTGTACATGATTATACTCTGTTTTTGTGTGAATTATTCAAGTCCAACCTGAGAGTGAAGCAGTCCAACACGCTCACTAGCATCAACCAGCTCCTGCTCAGCCACTTTGCGTCCTCTCTCTGT
>JAPQRQ010000027.1:27807396-27821045 GCA_037367365.1 Apogon talboti
TCAGCTGATAGAAGATGTGGTAGCTCCTCTCAGCAGACAGCTGGAAGGTGACACGGGACTTCTCCAGCAGATCTAAAATTTATAAAATAACATTACAAGATAAGATAAGACATTCCTTTATTAGTCCTGCAATTCTATTTGCATGAATTATGGCTAGTGTGTTGTTAAAAAATAATGGTGACTGTTGCTGTGGTAAAGTATGAATGTGAATGTGATTAAAGGATGACATTCAAGGTTTTCATAGTTGTTTTTAGGCAAAACGTCACCCAGATGTGACCATGACCATGTTTATTACGGAATTACATACATGGACAATGACAAGGGACAACAACCCAAGTCTCCAACATGTCAGAAATAAAATGTCAATACTGAAGAGTCATTTAAAACCAACAAGTCCGAAAGCATTATTTTCACTTAAAAATTTGTATGAAGTGACCACAACCAGAATTGGTCACCATGCGTATTTCATGCACAAACACAGTTGTGTAAGTCAAATGCCGTCTGAATGGAGGGATGGAAATATATGATATATGAAAATGTATATTATTTGGATGTATTTTCTTAAATCTTACAATCACTTTGAACATGTATTCATAAGCCTATTTTTTAAAGATATATTTGATAGGTTTTAATTATATAAATGTGAGTGACCATGTGAAAATACAAATTCCAAGGTGAGACCAGTTGAGAACCACTGATCTACAGTACAGTGAACTGATTGTATTTGCCCCTGAAAAAATGTGACATTTTTTAGTAGCAAGAAGTCTGATAAATTTGACAGCACAAGCATCACATTATTGTTAACTATACTGTATAACTATAAATAAATAATAAATGTTCAAAAATACTCACATGTTTCAATGTCAGCAGAAGCCAGTTTGCCACTGGTTCCAAAATGAATTCTGATGAATTTACCCTGAACATATCAGATTGTAGTCAGCAGGATTCTTGTCGTGGTGCTTAATAATCATGTTTATTTTTAGGCAGTGGCTACTGCCACTTCGTAATTTTTTAAAATCCTTTTAACACTTACAAAACGAGAGGAGTTGTCGTTCCTCACAGTCTTGGCATTACCATAAGCCTCCAGCAGAGGGTTGGCTGCAATGATCTGATCCTCCAGTGAACCCTGTAAGAATATAAGGAATTAATGTGTTAACATATATATGATATTCTTAGATATTTTATATTATCAAGACCCAAATCAGACAAGTCTCTGACAAAGGAATGTTTTGTTTTTTACCTGTATTTTACCAGAGCCTGTCTCAGCCTTCTTAGCTCCAGCCACTGCAATTGTTGCAAAGTACTGGATGACACGTTTGGTGTTGACAGTCTTTCCTGCACCAGATTCTCCACTGGGGGAAAATTACATGTCTATATTATTTTGCTTTCAATTTTTCACACTTGTAGATGAATTATTAATTCGATGCAAGTTACTCACGTAATCAAGATAGACTGGTTCTCACGATCTGAAATTTACAAATGCTTTAATGTCTTTTGTCTTTGACACCTTCTTTATCACATAATAAGAAAAAAAACCCTATATGTTTGCTTTTCTGCAAATAAAAAAATTCTTACCAGTGAGCATGAACTGATAGCCATTGTCAGAGATGGAGAAGATGTGGGGTGGAGCCTCAATCCTCTTCTTGCCTCTGTAGGCAACAACGACCTGAGCGTCGTACACAGGAAGCCACTTGTAGGGGTTCACGACGACGCAGAACAAGCCAGAGTAGGTCTGTAAAGAAACAAAAGTTAGATGTAGATACCGTGGCTTTTGTGTGTCATAAATAATAATGTACAATGCATATATTCAGGTGTGATTATGATCAGTCTGATAGATAGAGACACCATCACTAAAATTTATCATTGAACCTGATTTCAGTGTTTACTTGAAAACGTGTGTTAAATTAAGCACGCACATAGATCATCCATGATGCAAAACGCTCTTTGAGGTTGTACAACACAGCAGGCTCGTTGAGGTGGGTCATCATGGCCATGTCCTCAATCTTGTCAAACTTTGGAGGGTTCATGGGATGGATGTCATCCTCTTTTACAGTGAGAGACTGAATAGGAAGTACAGTTGAATAAAAAGATTATATTTCACTCAGTATCCTATACAAATGCCATCCTCTTTTACTGTTGTGGTCTCAATAGTAAAAGTGATCCAAGGCAGGTTTAAAAGAGAAGCCTTTCAAGTATTTTAAATAAAGAATTGGTTCACTCACCTTGCCCTTAAGTGTTTCAACTGTGGCTTTGCCACCCTCCTTTTTGACCAGTTTACCCTTCACATACATCTCATCAGGATCAACGACAAAATAGGCCGTTTTGGCATCAAAAGGTGCAGTCTGGGCCTCAATTCTCTCCCTTTCGGGCTTGCGGAGGTAAATGGCCGCAGCCCCATATTGCTCCATCTCTGCGTCTGTGCTCATGATTGCACCTTAGTGGGGACTAAAAACAGTACAAGTTTTAATTACTTTGAGTATATGAAAACATTTGATATTGTTTATATCCTTCTGATGTAGTGCTTAATCTGGTTTTATGGATGTTACATTATTTTTGACATCTTACCCCACTTATCCCAGTCAAATGGCACAGTTTCCTTTATACCCCTGGATGCTATTAAAAAAAGATCGACATAGTCCGATCTGAGAACATGAGGTTGAAATGTTTCTCATCGTTTATAACTTGCTTAAGCAAACTTTTGTGGCTTCATACATATGTCACTTGATATGATTATCTCTGTCTCATTGAAAACTATTTACATTCCCTTTTATATTTGAGAATATATAAACGACAGATTCAAATATAATCAATTAAAACCAGCTGCTTAATGCATTTTGTTGCTTTACAATAGGAAAGGAAGAAGCAAAAGCCTTGATGGATTAGTTCAGTTAATTCACAAACAATTTGAAGTTAAAGCAAATTAGATGAGCACAAACACAGAAAACACACTAACCTGTTGGAGATGCCTGTCAGTTCTTGGAGGAGTGTGAAGCTGCTGCTTTTATAGAGGCTCTAAATGCCTGGTCAGCAGCAGTCCACCACTCGATTTGGTCAAGCATCCCTAGCGTTCCTGTTATCTTGAGACACATCTTGTGCTGTTCCAGGTTTTGTATCCTTTTTCATTTTGTATTTCTTACTTTGTATATATTAATGTGGAATAACTAATAAAATTAGAAACTAAAAATGTATTTTCCTTCTTATATAATCAAATTAAAAGAAAATCGGATTTTACCAAACTTAATATGAAATATAAGGAAATAAGGTAATACACTTAAAAACTTTCACTATTCAGTCTTGTACAAAAAATGAAAATACAACAAAACATTGACAATGATCATGTCATCTATTAAAAGGATGTTTTTTTGAACTAATGAACTCTTTGTCCTAAATAGTCAAATGTCATTGGTGTTGGGTTTCGAAGCTTGTCCACATTTCAAATCCCTGAAATATTATTTTAAGAATTATTTCAGGGACGTTTTATGAGAATTACAGACATTCAGAAAAAACATGATACTGAGAATTTAAGTATTTAAAACATTCATATATTTAAGAAAATGAAATGTAACATTAGTAATATCATCTAACATATTTTATAGAGAAGCACTGGACTTCTTCGTCCTCATAAAACATTAAGTGTTAAAGTAATGATTAAAGTATGTCCCTGAAATAGATGCTGTCCAAAATGCAGTCTGGTTTTTAACCACTCATTTACTCCAATAAATAATTTACTTAAATAAATTTAGATTCTGACTTACTTGGGAAGAATTTTTGTTATTTTATAATGAGAGGTTGTCTCTCATCACCATTGCAATGAAACACGTTCATAGCCAGAAATGGAACTTAATTTTGGAGAAGCACCCAAGAGGTGCTGGTATATAGTTGCACGACATTGGCACATCTCATATTCCTCTAATAAAAGTGAATGTAAGGCCCTTTCCATAAAGTTCAAGTGGTATTACGCCTTCCCTTTAATGGAATAGAAGACCATTTGCCAACCTGGCTGACATAAGATCTATAATAAGTCCCACTCAGATATCAAAGATCTTTATCCTCATGCTTCGTCTGATTCTAATGGTGTTGTTGCTGTTATGAGAGTGTCTCAGTGTCTCAGTGTCCTTGAAAAACTATGTGGCTCCAGCTTGAAGCATTGCTAGCACTGTCACCCAACTAAAACAACCTGTCTAATTATGAATACAATTGACGGCAGCCAGTGTTAAAGTCTTAATTTTAACCTATCAATGAACTGACTGTAAAATAAATGATTGTATATTTCAAAACTGAATATGATGTACCCCCAGTATTGCATAGTATAACTTATGATTTAAGGACCTGAAACATTGGATAGTATTATTGTTTGTTTTATTTGTACTTTATGATATAACAAGATAACCTATAACATTGCAACAAGACTATTATTCACTTGAGTATATCAGAAAAGTTGATTGTTTCACTGTCACTTTGTCACCAGCAGGGTGCAGCCAACTTGAAAGAAACCAGGTGATGTGATCACTTAGTTGACTCTGCTGTTAGTATGTTCATCAGTGTTAATGTGTACAGTTTGTTGAGATAGGTGTAGGTCACAGCTCACTATAACATAACTACATCATTAAAAAATGCTCATATTAACTTGCTTGCAATAACTATTATATGAAATGTCACAATTATTGTGACAGGTCTGAGCAGATTTGGTTTAGATTATCTGATGGGACCAGATCATGTGAAGATTGGCTGTTGCAGTAAAGAGCACAAAGCTGAACGAGTGAAGGTAACAGGGAAAGGTCAGTGAACTGGATCCATCATCACCTACGGCAGATGGGAGCTTTGCTTCCCGAAAGACATTCTGAGGGCAGAAACTGTTGTGATTGGTCCAATCAAGCAACCAATCAAAACAGAGGAGAGACGGGAGAAGTAAGCGCTAAGTGGCTAACGGTCCTTGCTAGGATAGTCATCATTGTGGATTGAAGGCCCTGTGTTCTTTATCTGGTAAATACGAAACGCAAAATTCTGACTAAAGTTTTGCAATTATTCATTGTTATTCGGGGTTGTAGAAATTAAATCTGAGGGTTGTAGGGTTTTTGTAATAACGTAATTTCCTCTGACGTAGGCGGAAGTACTGTTGCGCACTGCATGCTTTGAAAGTCTACACGGTAGTATTAGCCAAAGTCAACTTTACGTGAACGATCACTTTCCCAAAGAAATGCCTTCGTTAAACGGAAAATCTGACGTTATATTTGTAAGTCTTCTTCTGTGTGTTCATAGACTATGGTATTTGTTCACATCGCGTTGTCGTTTGCCAGATTTGCCAATAAAAGAATCACGTTCCTGCCTATGTGTCAGTAATCGCGCTAAGGTTAGCTAGCTTTTGTTTCGTAAAGTTACTTTATTTTAAGTAAGAATCAGGTATTTGTTAACGTCGTTATTCTTCCTATGTGATAAAAGTATTTTATTTAGCATTTCTTGCGCTTTGTGCAAGTGATCTCTTCCCTTTATGTGACGTTGTGTGGTTGAAAAATGTCAACGTTTTAGTAACGTAGCACCGTCTGACTAGCTAGTATTAGCATTAGCAAATCTAGCTTCAACTCTTAGAAGTTTTTACATTGTATTCCCGCATAAATTGATATTCTGCTAATTGTGGTTCTTTTAGGAGGACGATGATCTGCCATATGAAGAGGAGATTATCAGGAACCCTTATTCTGTCAAGTGCTGGATGCGTTACATCGAGTTCAAACAGAATGGACCCAAATCCACCTTGAATATGATATATGAGCGGGCTCTAAAGGAGTTGCCTGGCAGGTAAGATTACGCCATAAAGAAAGCATTGGCATTTTGGAAAAAGAGCACATAGCCACAAATAATACTTACTGAGTATTTCACAGTTATGAGTGCATGCATGGTTTTCACCGTGTGACGTGGATGCGTCAGTTGACTGTTCATATATTTGTTTACTTGTGCCAGAAAGATTTGCTAGTATTCTTCCCTAACAAGGTTTTCTGTGTTATAGCTATAAGCTGTGGTACAATTACCTGAGAGAGAGACGGAAACAAGTCAAAGGAAAATGCATTACTGAGCCAGTCTATGAAGAGGTTAATAACTGTCATGAAAGAGCACTGGTGTTCATGCATAAGGTGAATAATTCATTACTAATCAAACACAATTCTGAAATACAATAGCAATTTTAAATTGTGTTCAATTGAAGTCATGCCTGAAACTTTGCAATTTTTTTTGATCAGATGCCGAGAATATGGCTGGATTACTGCCAGTTCCTTGTGTCACAGTGTAAAATAACAAGAAGTCGACGAACATTTGATCGTGCTTTGAGAGCCCTTCCTGTTACTCAGCACCCACGCATCTGGCCTCTGTATCTCCGCTTTGTTCGTAACCTGCCCCTGCCTGAAACAGCCATTCGGGTGTATCACAGATATCTTAAGGTAAGAGTGTAATGCATTACTTGATGTCAAACACAAACTGTTGTTTAATGGCGTACCATTCTGAGGCAACATATTATAAGTGATGATGTGGTGTAATGGTGCTTTATTATGAGTATTTTATTATATATTGCAAATACAATTATTAAATGTTGAAATTAGTTTTTTTAGCTATCTGAAAATGAAAAGATTTGTGTCAATTATGGTGTTTAAGTAATTAAATGAATTAAATCCTTAAAATGTTTTTTATGCTCTCTGCCACTTAGCTATCTCCAGAGAATGCAGAGGAGTACATAGACGACTTGCGCTCAGTTGGCCGCTTGGATGAAGCAGCTGTGCGACTAGGAGCTGTTGTCAATGACGAAAGCTTTGTATCAAAAAAGGGCAAATCTAACTATCAAGTAAGATTTTCATTTTCATACTAAGAAACTTCAAATAGATCAGCTGTTTTTTCTTTTTAACAGAACAGGAAATGCATTTATTTTTCTGTTTTTCTTCCTCCAAAGCTGTGGCATGAACTTTGTGACCTGATCTCCCAAAACCCTGATAAGGTGACCTCTCTGAATGTGGGAGCCATCATCAGAGGTGGACTCACTCGCTTCACAGACCAGCTTGGAAAACTTTGGTGCTCTTTAGCTGACTATTACATTCGAAGTGGCCACTTTGAGAAGGTGTTTTTTTTTTTTTTTTATTACTGTATCTTGTAGAGAAGTATATATTATGAAAGACTTAACATCAAGAAGTTTCATATCCTAACTAATGCATTGTTTTATGTCAAACTAGTTAACATAAAATGTCAAAATGTATATTTACTGTAAACTGGCAGACTGACTGTAATTCTTAATGACATCTCATGTAGGCCCAGGATGTGTATGAAGAGGCCATCCTTACTGTGGTAACAGTAAGAGATTTCACACAAGTGTTTGACAGTTATGCTCAGGTTGAGGAGAGCATGATTGCTGCTAAGATGGAAACCACTGCTGAGATGGGGCAGGATGAAGATGGTATGTGTAGATTATTTCAGTTAGGAAACATACCCGGCTCTAATTTATTATTGCATACATGCATTAATATATATATCTCTACTCTCAGATGACATTGACCTGGAGCTTAGACTTGCTCGCTTTGAGCAGCTCATAGCCAGACGGCCTCTCCTCCTGAACAGTGTGCTACTGCGGCAGAACCCTCACAATGTTCATGAGTGGCATAAGCGTGTTAAACTATATGAGGGCAATCCACGGCAGGTAAGGTTCATGCTTGATGGTCCACAGACCAGGGGAACTTAGTTTTCATTTAAAAAACTGTAACAAACACAAAGATGATGGCATTGTTTGTGAAATGCACTTATAATTAATAACTGGTCACAAATTCTCTGCAGATCATCAACACATACACTGAGGCAGTACAGACTGTGGACCCAATGAAGGCCACAGGGAAGCCTCACTCTCTCTGGGTTTCCTTTGCTAAATTCTATGAGGAAAATGAACAGCTGGATGATGTAAGTCACTTCTATTTCCTAGTGAATGCTTTAAACATCAAACTCAGATTTTTTTTTTTTTCTGGTTATAATTTGTCTGCATTTGTTTCATAGGCTAGGACAATATTTGAGAAGGCCACCAAGGTGAGCTACAAGCAAGTTGAGGACCTTGCTGCTGTATGGTGTGAATATGGAGAGATGGAACTTCGGCATGAAAACTACGAACAGGCCTTGCGCATACTGAGGGTAACATTCACTAATCATATCTGCTGTAATTTTTACAGATTCAGCCCAGATAATTTTTGCCATTTAGTTAGAAAAAATTATTTTGTGACATCTAGTGGCAGCTGTGGAAAATACATTATCATCGTGTTAAGATATAAAGATTTTCTTAATAATGTAAAACTTTTGCAACTGAAAAATGGTACTGGTGTGTACCAGTAAGACCTACGGTAACATTATTGTTATGTTTAGGTGTATTTATCCACACAAGCTGTCAGATTTTAACTGTGGGTTTAGAGAACATAATATTGTCCATAGTAGTGTTTGAGTGGTCAAGGAAACTGCAATAAGGTAGAGCTGTAACACAAGTATATGTGTCATTTCAATGTTATTTTAATACAGAAAGCTACAGCCATCCCATCCAAGAAAGCAGAATACTTTGATGCTTCAGAGCCAGTGCAAAACAGAGTCTACAAGTCATTGAAAGTCTGGTCTATGCTGGCAGATTTGGAGGAGAGTCTTGGAACCTTCCAGGTATGTTCACTAGGTATTTTAGGTGTTATTAGATTTAGATTACATTTGTTGTTTTGGTTTTAGAAACTTGTCATCAATCATGTCTGTATGTTGTGGATGCTTAATACTTTCCTCATTTTCCCTGTCTCCCTAACAGTCAACGAAAGCGGTGTATGATCGCATTATTGACCTCCGTATTGCCACACCACAGATCATTATCAACTACGCCATGTTCCTTGAAGAACACAACTACTTTGAGGAAAGCTTCAAGGTATATGTCATGAATTTACTTGACAGAAATTTCATTTAATTTGCTCAGCACAGTACCCACACTAATTCATGTTTAAATGTGAAACCTTTATAGGCATATGAGCGCGGCATCGCTCTGTTTAGGTGGCCAAATGTTTACGACATCTGGAACACTTACCTTACCAAGTTCATTGATCGATATGGAGGAAAGAAGCTGGAGAGAGCAAGAGATTTATTTGAACAAGCACTCGATGGCTGTCCTGCCAAATTTGCCAAGAGTAAGTTACCTTTTTGGAATTTCTGCATTTGTATACTGTATTGTGCATATTCTACATAGTTCCAGCTTCGAACACACTGATACTTACTATGTGACTGTGTGTTACTTTCCAGCTATTTACCTGCTGTATGCCAAGTTGGAGGAAGAGTATGGATTGGCACGACATGCAATGGCTGTCTATGAAAGAGCAACACAGGCAGTAGAAACTGAGGAGAGACATCACATGTTCAATATCTACATCAAAAGAGCAGCTGAAATTTATGGAGTCACATATACAAGAGCGATTTATCAGAAAGCAATTGAGGTATGGTCACCATTAACTATCACTGTACTCAATATGGAGACATTTTGTGAATGACTGATTTTGGTTCCATTCTATTGAAAGAAGGATCATAAATGATAGCATTTGTTTTAGCTTTTGGCAGTCAAATATCTGTGGCATCGCAAATAAATAAATAAAGACTCTTTAATAGCTGTAACGTAATTAAATATTTTCAAACATGAAAGTACCCCACTTTGATATAGTATGCCTGAAAATGCTAAACTACAATTTTGTGTTCATTCAGGTGCTGCCTGATGAGCATGCAAGAGACATGTGCCAGCGATTTGCTGACATGGAGAGTAAGCTGGGTGAGATTGATCGAGCCAGAGCAATCTACTCTTACTGTTCCCAGATCTGTGATCCTAGGGTAAGACAAAACTCCCTCATGTCATGGCCTTTTTGTGAAATGTCTAAATATGTGGTTGAATGGTGTGTTTTGGTTTTTTTTTTTTTATATTAATACAAAAGAAAGGAAGTAAATACTCTCTAAGATGTGAAACAGGACAATATTACCTGCAACATTAATGTATAGGTACTTTCTGTGTCATACATTTATCATAATAAATACACAATCGTGGCCAGTGTAAAACCTTGGGTACTACACACTCAGTGCTTGGTAAAACCCCCCTTGGCAGATTTCATAGCTTGAAAGCACTTTTTGTAGCAAGCTACACGCACTTCAGTTCTTATATTTGGGATTTTTTACCATTCTTTCATGCAGAAGATCTCTAGTTCTACTGTATTCTTGGGTTGTACAGTTGGCACTTACAGTTGTTTCATTGTGTGTGTGTTTTTTTTTTTGTGTGTGTGTTCAGTTTAGGAAAAATAAATATAACACTGCATTAATGTTTGCTGGTAATATTGTCTATTTTTTCCATATCCTACAGAGACTATGTTTCCATCTTTGCGACTGAAAAAAACCAAAATTGTAATATTTGTCAATGGGTGTCCAGATTTTGTATACCAGTGTATGCTATGTTGCACTTTTTTTGCTGACGTCTGTCTTTGATTAAATCTTTCAGGTAACTGCTCATTTCTGGCAGACCTGGAAGGAATTTGAGATCCGCCACGGGAATGAGGACACCATTAGAGAAATGCTGAGAATCAAACGCAGTGTCCAGGCCACATACAACACCCAGGTCAACTTCATGTCCTCTCAGATGCTGAAGGCCACTACAAGCTCCACAGGAACTGGTAAGGGGGGAGGGGGGGTGGGGGGGTAGGTACAGGCTCATTAGCTTTGTCAGACATTTATTTTCTATCTTTGTCAGGCACTGAGAATTTAAATTTATTGGCTGTAATGAGAATCCGGAGCCTATTTAGTTTTTTTGCCTCACTGTTGTATCATATCTCCAGTGTCAGATCTCGCTCCAGGCCAGATGGGTATTGATGACATGAAGATGCTTGAGCAGAAAGCACAACAGCTTGCAGCAGAGGCTGAGCTGGATAAACCCAAACCCAAGGCAAAGATTCTCTTCGTCAGGTGTGTTTCTTTGTTTATATTAAATATTTAGTTATTTATTTATTTTTTTTTACTGTAAAATTGTTAGGAAGTGGAGACAAGAATATCTTATTTTCTTCACCTGCAGGAGTGATGCTTCACGCAGTGAGTTGGCCGAGCTTTCCAAACAAGCCAATCCTGATGAGATTGACATTGATGATGACGATGATGATGACGATGAAGACCAAGGACCTGATGGTAAGTGACGGATATAACAAGCCTTAGTTGAGAAACAGCTTTTTTAAACACACAGATAGACGTGGTTTATTAATGAAAATTCATATGCTATTTGTCCTTTGGCATTTACAGAGGTCCAGCTTGAACAGAAGAGCGTTCCCACAGCTGTCTTTGGAGGGCTTAAAGATGACTAAAAGATCAATTTCAGATTTTTTTTTAGTAACATTGGAGCGTCCTGTTGTCACATGACAGACTAAATTCACATTTGTGCATGTTCTTTATTTTAATATGATGTAACATTAGTGGGGGGAAACAAGTTGTTAGGATTTGCGGCCTCCTCATATTTTTCTGATCTACATTTGTTGTACCATATTTAAAGATATTATGTTTCTATTGGCTCCCACTTTGGTAGATGAGCATAGAGTTATTAAATAATTCGTTAATGCGTTAATGAAAAATAGTAATGTGTTAGACCTTACACTACCAGTCAAAAGTTTGGACGCACCTTCTCATTTAAATGAGATGATGGACCGCAGATGGCCAACAAGTGCTCAGCATCACTGGGAACTCCTTCAAAGACTGTTGGAAAACATTTCAGGTGACTAACTCATGAAGCTCGTTGAGAGAATGCCAAGAATGTGCAAAGTAGTAATCAAAGCAAAGGATGGCTATTTTGAAGAATCTAAAATATAAAACATGTTTTGAGCTATGTCACACTGTTGTTAACTACATAATTCTATGTGTTCACTCATAGTTTTGATGCCTTCAGTGAGAATCTACAATGTAAATAGTCTTGAAAATAAAGAAAAACCAAGTGTTTCCAAACTTTTGACTGGTAGTGTAAGTGTACCCTAATTCTGATGTACTTTGACTTAATTTCATAAATTTCAGTCTACAGTAAAACACTTTGTACCCCTAATGATTGCAGAGTGATTTTTATGTCAGATAATGTTCTTGAAAAAACAAATGGAAAATTAATCACTTTAGAAAGAAATGGTCATTTTTTTAAGTACCTTTGTATGCCAACTAATATCTATGTGGATAATGCACTGTTTTGCCAAATAAACATAGTAAAGATTTATACTTTTCGCAGAGTGATATGTGCCTCTTTAGCTTTTCCACTCATTATATTAATTCATTGATCTTCTGAACCACTTTATCCTAGAGAGGGTCTGGAGGGTGCTTGAGCCTATCCCAGCTACGTTTGGGGCCAAGGTGAGGTACACCATAGACACGTCACCAGTTTATCACAGGGCTGACAGAGATGAACAAGTAATCATTCTCACATTCACACCTATGGGCAATTTAGATAAGATTTTGCCTCCACTCATTTTGTATTGTATTTTACTCCCTCTTAAATTGTGTGTAATAACTAAACTTTCAAAAGCAGTCCAAAATCTAATACCAAAATAATCTGTTTAAACATCAGAGTACTACCCGTCTCTAGAGTACATGTACATGTGTTCAGTATGGGAGATGACAGTGCATCATAATTCACTTACATACTGGGCAAACAAAGAAATTAGCTGTCAGTTAAGAAAAAAAGACAGGAGTTTAATAGTTCAGACAGTAAAAATCTTTATTGAATTATAATTGAGCCTCCAACTGATGATCCATATTGTATGAACTCTTAAAAGGTCTCAACTGGACCATGATGCTTATTCTGCAGAGTCCGACTGAAAAGACAGGAACAATGAGATTAGAGAGTACAGGTTGTGTTATTCATTTAAACTCATACTAAAGCCCTTTTTTACCTTTCCAACATCGCGGCTCTTGGCTCTCAGCTTGTTGACCTGAGACTCAGCGATGTCTGCACGCTCCTGAGCTTCCTCCAGTTCATGCTGAACCTTCCTGAGCTTGGACATGTGGGTGTTGGCTGCCTCCTCCTGTGAAGTGTTTGGAGTTATAAAATGACAGGTCATGATGATACAATTATACATCAAACTTTTAAGGGATGGGACACATATACTTACAGCCTCCTCAGACTGTCTCTTGTAAGCTTTGACTTTGAGCTGCAGCTTGTCAACCAGATCCTGAAGTCTGTTCACGTTCTTCTTGTCCTCCTCAGTCTAAACAGTTGAAAGATTATACAATTAGTCGTAAAGACTACAAATTTGAAATGCAATAATGACATTGGTTGTCTTTTAAATTAATAATTACCTGGTAGGTCAGCTCCTTCACTCTCCTCTCATATTTGCGAACTCCTTTGACAGCATCAGCTCCACGTCTCTGCTCAGCTTCAACTTCAGATTCCAGCTCACGCACCTGTTCAGTACATTCAGTATTACCAAAAAAAAGGTTTGTGTAAATAAAATGCATTTATTTGTAAGAAAATGATTTTCTACACATATGTTGTAAAAATGCCAAGTATTTGTAATCTGTTTATCAGCATTTATGTACTGTATGATCCATACCCTAGACTCCAGTTTCTGGAGCTGCTTCTTGCCACCCTTCATGGCGAGGTTCTCAGCCTCATCCAGACGGTG